>CAJQZJ010001969.1:7137571-7202543 GCA_907164525.1 Lophiomys imhausi
GTGTGTGTGTGTGTGTGTGTGTGTGTGTGTGTGTGTGTGTGTGTGTGCGCCTGTGTATGCATGCACAGGTGTGTCACAATATACTTGTGGAGATCAGAAAACAATTAATAGTAGTCAGTTCTATCTTTCTACCACATGTGTTCCAGGGATCAAACTCAGGTTTGGAGGCATTTACCCATTGAAACATCTCATTGCCCTTGCAACCTCCCATTTTATAAACTTACTCCCCGAGGGCTTCATATGTTTCTACATGTAATGAGGTTGCCTATGCTCCTAAGATGTGCATTCTTTTGCTTAATTTCTATGCTCTGTCCATAGCATGTCTTCTTCTTGGATTGTCTTAATAAATATCTAACTGAGCTCAGTCCATCCTGTGAAGGATCTGCTCCAGCTTTGCCTCCCGGAAAGTGAAGTCTTCTCTTGGAGTTTATAGTACAGTGCTTATGTTGTCTTTATCTCAGACACACAGTGCCAAGTTTGCTTCAAAGCCTGGATGACCATCTTGAATGTTATATATAGTTTGTTACAATCCTATATATAAAAATCCTTAGTCTACACTAAAAAAAAAAACAAAAACAAATGCAAACCCAGTAAAAATCCTTTTAAAGGTACTATATATATAAAGGTACAATATACTATATATATATATATATATAAAACTTACTTATATTTTTAAAGAAGATTTTATTTCAGAAACACAGAAGTGCACAGACAATTTTGTGGTTATTTTGACTAATGCAGTAGGGTATACTAATGTAATTTTTCAAAGTAAACACTCAGGTACACTAAAAACAGTTACATGGGTATAGGTTTCAAGCAGAAGGGCCACATTAACAAAAAGAAAGAGATTAAAAGAAAAAGAAAGAAAACACACTCATGTTAGTCCCTACAGTGGCTAATTGTGTATACACTACTTGTAAGTGTGGTCCCATACAGTGCTCTGAGGGACATCCTATCTTCTGACAAAATCAAGCAAAACACATGATGGATCATCCTTGTCTATACAGTTGCTCAAGGAGCCAAGCATGAGAGAAATTTTACCTTCCACAAATGCAGATACACAAAAGCATACATCTGTGCTGCTTAGTTTTATATTATCTTGATACAGGCTAGAGCCATCTGAAAAGAGGAAGGGTCAATGGAAAATTGCCGTCAAATTGGCCTGTAGGGAAGTCTGTGGACCATTTTCTTGATTAGTGAGTGATGTGTGAGGACCCCATCCACTGTGTCCAGTGCCATCCCTGGGCAGGTGGTTTTGAGAGGTATAAGAATGGTAGCTAACTATGAGCCTGAAGAGAAAGCCAGTAAACAGCACTCCATAGTGGTCTTTGCTTCTGTTCCTGCCTCCTGGTTCCTATTTGAGCTCCTGCCCTCACTTCTTTCACTGGTGGATTGTTACTGGAAGCTGTAAGATATTCAATATGAAGGTATAAGTCTGGTGAATTCTTCCCTTCCCAGGTTCTTTTTGGTCATGGCATTTATCACAGCAACAGAAAACTAACTAGGACAACATCTGTTCTTATTAAGGGCATACCCATGGTGTTCTGAGTGTGCACATTGCATACCTTTAGATTCTCAAAGTGACATGTGAATCCTGATGATTTATTTACACAAAGTCAAGTCTAGACAGAACAAAGCATGGCTTAGAACCCTTTAAAGGTTTTTATACATAGAAAATGGGTAGCAGCATGAATTGTAAAAATTAATGTTGACAATTTAAACTAAAAAGAGAAAGAAATTAAAAAGAAAATTTGATATAATTACACATATTTCAGTGTGGCATAAGAGGATTCCACAGATAGTGGTCTGGAGGCAGTCTGCAGAGTGGGCTGTGGTGCGTAGTCTTGAATGTCAAGGAATATTTGCCTCTTCTCTTTTAGGGCATGACTCTCCTTCCTGTTTAGTGATTTTGTACATGCCTCTGTTATTTCTCCTATTTGCTTTCGATTAGATATGAGCATTCCTTATTAAATGTCCTGTCTTCTGCTCCCTGCTTCCATGTCATTTGGGTGTGTGGAAACCCTCTCCTCACTCATTCATCACGAACAGGAAACAGGCCTGTGGCTGGAACATCATCGGTGTGTGTCTTCTTACCCTCCCCGGCATATCACTAGTTCTGAACTACTCAGTAGTTTTGCTCACTTCTTTAGACAAGTAGGAATTTAAGTCATTAAAAGCTCCTCCTATTTGGACGACTGAAAGAAATGCCTGTGTAGGCACATGACACACTTTTAAACTCAAGTTTTTGTTATCATTTTACTGTATATTGACTGAACTTTCTTTCCCAATTGTATGAATCCCCCTGCCCTAGCAGGAACTGTTTTAATTTCTGATTTCAACATTCAGGGTTTTTATCTTTTACAATTGTGATTTTTGGACTCTCAGACGTCAGGGATTTTCCTCAGCACTTCAGACTGCAGCCATTTCAGTCTCAATATGATGTGATCTCCAACTTGAGTAGCCACCCTGTCAACCTGACGTACTGGATGCGCTTGTGCTTTTGGCCAATTAATGTTTCCAGGGAAAACAATGATACATTGCTGAAAAACTTGGCTTGTTTCTCATGGCTTGTTCTCTGAAGGACCCCTTGCCCGGTACCAATCACAATGGCTCAAGGCAGTAAGCAGAACTTCTCATGGCTTCTGCTGCAGTTCCTGCCTCCAGGTTTCTGCCTTGAGTTCCTGCCCTAGCTTCCCTCAGTGATGGAGTGTGTTGTAGAAGTACAAAGGAAATAAATCCTTTCTCTCCAAGTAGCTTTTGATCAGTGTTTCATCACAGCAATAGAAAGTTGACAAAGGCATCCAGGCAGGAAAACGAATGAAGTATTACTGTCTTTCAGACACAGCAGCCCCATTCAGGACTGGTTTTATGGGGATGGTTTTCACAGTTAGTTTCCCCACGTGCACTGCCATCTTGGATTCTTAATCAGTGTGAACAAGGGTCCTGAAATGTTTTGTGTTAAGTTTTGCAGTCTAGCTATCTATCTAGTCTTGGGGCTGGCTTCAAGATTCAGAAAAGTTATCAAGAATTAGTAAATACTGGCTTTTGCTGATAGCTTGGAGAGTGGTTCCTTGGTTTCTTGGAGTTCAGTCACTTCAGGTAACAGGCAGACTATGCCATCTTCCTCCCCAGCTCCCAGATGTATTGGCTTCTTTCTGCCCTGGGCCTTTTTGGTAGGCTGGTTACCTGGAGTTAATAGCTGTAAGGTGGTACATTGGATTGCTAGAGTTGTGGAAACATAGCTCCACAATCTTCATAGTAAAATAACAGAAGCCTGTTGCTTCCTAGTCCTGGAGTCTGGAGTTCAAAATGAAGGTGTGGGAAGAATTGTTCAGTATTTCTCTCCCAACTTCTTGTAGCTGCCACCCTTTCTGTGTTTTTACATCTATGTGTCTGTCTTTGTGTTCAAATTCCTTTAAGGCTGATCCTATTTACCTCATTTTAACTTAATTAACCCTGAACATACTCAATTTGCAAGAACAGTAGAATGGAGATGCTCAGGATTCATTTTATGGATGCTTCTTTGAAAGAAACACAAACCAACCCTTTGCCATTCAACTGCTATTTTACTTTTAATTTCTCACTTAATAAAAATTAATCAAACCAAGCATGGTGGTGCATGTACTTAATCTCAGTGCTTGGGAGACAGAGATAAGTGGATATGTGTGAGTTCTAGGCCAGTCTGATCTACATTGGAAGTTCTAGACCAGCCAGCAATACAGAGTATGACCCTGTCTCAAACAAAACAAGGCAAAACAAAACAACTCCTAGAAGATGAAACTAAACATCGTATTCTCTGTGCTATTATTCAGGAGTTCTGATTTTGACTTCTTTTTCTTAGAATCACACTATTTAACAATGTCACCTATCTCCTGTACAGATTATGCTGACAGTGGCCTTTCTTTCCCTACTCACATGAAAGTAGGAAACTGTACATACATTAAGTTCCTGGTCCCATGTGTGGTTCCCATATAAGAGGAAAGTTTTCCAGGATTGGGAAGGACTTTAAAGTAACTTAATGTGATGTGTTTAGTTTCATAATGAAAAATACACACACACCTACACACACACACACACACCCACAATATTTGGGTTAGGAATTCTCCGATATACACCAGTAGCATTCTCTTTCCATTGTTTATAAAGAGGACAGCCTTTCCAGTTCACAGGAGCCTTTGGGATCCAGGTGGATTAAACAGGCTGTATATCAACAACAAGAACAGAGTACAGAGTGGGCAAGGAAGAGAGAGACTATGTCTCGGCCCATGTCTTTCTCTGCAGCACAGTGGAGTTCTGGTTTTCTCATTTCCTGAACCTTGCTAATCATTTCCCTTCCTTCCTTCTTTTCTTCCTTCCTTCCTTCCTTCCTTCCTTCCTTCCTTCCTTCCTTCCTTCCTTCCTTCCTTCCTTTATTCTTAAGAATTTCTCAGATTTCAAACGAGTTGAAGAAAGACTCCAAACATTGAAAAAAGACATATCTGCTGGGGACACAGTGCTCAGGGTCTGATCAAGCTTTCTCACTCTCTTACCTAAACTGTAGCTAGACTTAGAAGCATGAAGGCACATTCCTGAAACAAATGCAATCTCAGATGGCATCATGCATTCCATACTTTCTCTCACAGTGCCCCAGGCATTTATGAAAGATTTTTTTTCATTCTTCTGCACCTGCTTGTTACCTTCTGGGATTGGTGGAAATATTTCATCGCTTGTTGTTTAAATTCTGATCCTATGGACCAGATCTTCTGAATAGGATGCAAGAGTCTCAGTTTGGATGGTGGTTAAAAGCTTGATGTTTCACAAATAAACAACCAGTTCAAGTATTAAAAAATTTTTATTTACTTTATTTTATGTTTATGAGTGTTTGCCTGCATGTGTGCAACATAAGTATGTCTGGTGCTCACGAAGCTAGATAATAACATCTGATCTCAGGGAACTGGAATTATAGGTAGTTGTAAGTCACCATGTGGGTGCTGGGAAATGAAGGCAGATCCTGTGTAAGATCAGCCAGTGCTCTTAATCTCCAATCCCCAGTTCAACTGCTATGAGGCATGTGGGCAGGCTTATAGTCCTGCCTCATCATTTGCACAGGGTGGGGCTTACCATAAAATACCAACAACATTAGACTGCTTGTATTTATCCCTTTCATTGTCTGGGGCAGGATGTTTTTTAATCTCTAGTTTTATTGACTGATTTATTGATCAGTGTATTTTTTCTTAAAAATAGCAAACTAGTTCCTCATCCCCACACAAAGCCCATCAGAGTTACATGCACTCAGTGATCCCTCTGATTCATTCAGGGACAGGAAGAGGCCTGTGGGTATTTTCTCTTATACAAAGAGTGAACTGGGGTTCTGAAGCACTTGGCCTAAAGGTAGAATTTGCAAGACCTGATGGCTTCTCTTCCTCCTTCTCTTCCAGGCGTTCAGTGGAGGCTTTCATCCCTAACAGTGCTGAGACTGTGGGAAAGACAATAGGCTTGTTTCTAATTTGATGTTTCTAAAAGCTTCACAAAATAGAAATAAAACTGCATTCAAAAGTTGAAAAAGAACATGTAAATAGCAATAACAGAAATTTGTGATTAAACAATTAACAGAAAAGAGCCCTGTAAAGACATTAAAAGTATAAAAAGGAAGGCGCTGTCTGCTTTATCAGGATGTGCTAGAGCTGTTGTTTAAAATTGATTGAGCACCAGCCACGTGGGAGTTCCTCTGCCAACAGCAGAGCTGGAAATAGTAACTTCCTAGTGCTATTGTTCTTAGGGACATACAAAAACAAACAAACAAACAAACAAACAAACAAACAAACAAACAAACACAAACAAATGAAGTCCCCAGGAAGTGTTAGGTAGCACACAGAAAGATGTGGAAACAAAGGTGGAGAATGATTGAGGAGACAGTTGGTTGATGTTGTTGTCCAGCATCCACATGCATGGGCATATATGTGTACATGTGACTGCACATACTATACAAACAGAGTCAGGATGTGTATGTGAGGTGAAGAAATACAGAAGATATGAGTATCGGGGGCCATAGAGAGCAGATGTGAGCTTTGGAGCAAAATGATCAAATTTGAATCATTTCTCTAGTTATATCTTGGACAGTGGTCAACTTAATCTTTCCTCTTCTATCTTTTTGTTAGTTTTTGTTTTTGAGAGAGGGTCTTTCAGAGTAGTCCTGACTGTCCTGGAAGTTGCTAGGTAGATAGGGCTGGTGTAAAACTCACAAAGATCTACCTGCCTCTGCCTCCTGAGTGCTGGGATTAAAGACATTACCTACCATGCTGGGCTTCTCCATCATATCTCCAAGCTTAAAAAATGTTTTGTTGGGTTTGATGACTGTATAAAGTGCAAAACCACTTTAAATACACCATAAAAGATGATTATGATGGCTAGCTGTCTCCATTTGTAAGTGTCTCATCATTTTATATGCACTGATGAATCCTGAGAATACTCAAATGTCATAAAGTATTTGAAAAAGAAGAATTTAAGGGATCAAGGAGGACCATATCAGTTAAGATCAGCTTTGTTCATTTGGCTTTAAACCAAGCACACGTTCAGCTGCCAGTTACAGAGTACCACCTACCTTCACCTCTCTTTAACATATTCTTTAAAGTGGCATGATGGAAGAGATCCAGGGACATTCAGAGCCTGCTTTTAATGTGCAGTTTTGAGTATTCACATTCTTGAAGGAATTCTAGTTTTGGCCTTACAAAAAGCAAAGGTATTTTAGGCCTGCACCAACACACTGCAAGAGAACATTGCTGTGACAGATGCATTTGTCTTATGTTTTGCTGAGGACTCTTCTGCACACAGAAAGAATGATGCTGTTTTCCCCTACGGATAATAACATAGGCAAGGCTAAGATTATGTAAGAATGGCTGAGGAGAGATAAGCATATTTTCTTGTGAGAGATGAAACCAGTTACAGAGGAGAGCAGAGAACAAAGCAGTGTCCTGCAGCAGGGGACATATTTGATGACCTGATGCAAATGTTATATGCTTTTGAAAGTGCTTGATATCACAAGTAGCACTTTGTAGTGTGTACTTCACTCAGCACATTTGCTATTTTACTTCAATGTACACGATTAGCCCAGAAGAGGAGAATGTTATGGAAAAGAAATTATACAAAATGTGGAAGCTGTCTGTCTGATGGAGGAGCAGAAAGCTGAGGGGACAAGCACACCCAGGTTCCATGGAGATTTTTCACCTTTACAGCCAAAGGGACTCAATGGAGTTCAAACACACATGAGGAGTGAAGGGGCAACTTCTTACTAATAAATAGGATTTTTAAAAAGAAGATGTTTTTGAGTAAAACTCTTAGCATATAGAAGGGCCTCAAGAACTAGAAACTCTCCCCACCCCCCACCCCTGGAGACAGGGTTTCTCTGTGTAATATTGTTCTGGACTCACTTTTTAGAGCAGATTAGCCTCAAACCCACAGAAATCTGCCTGCCTCTGCCTCCCAAATGCTGAGATTAAAGGTGTGTACCACCAAGCCAGGCCCTAGAAACTAATTTTTATTAGCTCCTTTCTTATAGGAAAAATGGCATGATTGCTGACGAGTAGAATACTTACTGAATAAATATTAGGCACCGTGAATAGTCTAATGAAATTCTTTTAGCTTGCACCATAGCACTTAAAAAGTGTCTTCCGGGGGTCTTACCTTCCTTCATTTCATATAACAGATTTTGTGTAAAATTGTTCACTCTAAGGCAAGCTTTCATATCTATCCTATGAATTTACTATTCACCTCTTAGTTTCAAAATCCTGGAAGACTCATGCCAACATATCTAAGAAGCAAAAAATCAAAAAATAACAACACAAACCACAGTCCAATCCCAACTAACAAGACCCGGTTTCAAAGCTCAGCATGGTATGAAGAGAGAGAATTTTTCTGCCAGGTCTCTCTATGTGTCACCTCAATAGTCCTTTGTTTCTCTCTTTTGAATGTGGCACTTTTGGTTCCTGTCTCTTCATTTCCAACCTTCCAGGTAAAATCTGTTCCATGAATAGTGATCTCTATTTCTTACAAGCCGCTATGGCTGACTCAGGTCCCTGGGTCACACATCACATGCTAAAAAGGAGGAACTCCCTTTCCTTATTGGAGTGTGTTCTCTGATTCCATTGCTCCATGGTTCTCTAGTTAGTGAACTTTCATTATATTTGTATAATGAATCCTAACATTATTTTTAGTGTAAAAAACCATCCTAAACCATAGAAGTATATAAAGCTTTATATTTCTATTTGTTTTGTTGACATCTCTCAATTACTGTCCAAAAATATAAGTTTGAGACAATAACAGCAATAACCAAGTTTTATAACTCAGCCATCAGTTGTTACAAATAGATTTCCTATCACAGGCTGATGAACCATATTGTTAATTGACAATTAAGATTGATGTGCATCTATCGGGCTAGCTTTAATTAATTCTTATCCTTGGCTGATCAGTAAGTTCCAGGAGTAAGCAGACATGTTTATTAGGGGGCTAAGGGATGTGTTTATGTGTCTGAAGATGAATTAGGAGGTCATCATGCTCAAGATATTTGTGTCTTTTTTTTTGAGAATAGTGACAAAGTGTATCACTATAGATGGATAATGCAGGGTTCTTTCTACACTTAGCAATTTCATATTAACGATACAGCTGTCTACTGTGGGAACCCACCCAAACACTTGGCAGAAGCAGAATACCAATGGTTCATTTCTAATTAAACTTGTTTATTTTATTCTTCTCTCAGGGTGTGTATGGCCTTATTTAGGGTTTGAGTTTTCCCTCCATGAGATACAAAGACTAAATGTAGGAAAAATAGCAGAGAGAAGCTGGTTTTTTTTTTTTAATATTCCAGTCTCATTTTTTTTGTCTGAACTTTATCCTTCCTTCTCTTCATCCATCCATCCATTCATATCAGGTGGGTGTGTAATTGTCTTCTCTCCTGTGTGTTGAGCATATATGACAGGTAGCATACTCCCTAGGGAGTAATCTGCTCTCAATTAGTAGAAGTAAAAATACAAATTGATGTTGCATTTCTCAATTATATTTATAACTAAAATCTTACTTTCAGTTTGTATCTGAAAATGGCATTCTACTTACTGAGAAATGAGATATCAGTGGCTAGTAGGACCAGGGAACATAGAGTGTCTTATTCTTGCACGTGGTAAAAGTGGATTGTGAGTCTTGTGAAGCTGGAAGCGGCCCTTTGAGTTGTTTTGGGAGTTCTTTGGGATTTGCATGACTTTCTAACTGGAAGTGAACAACAGTTCCTGTGGCAGTTAACTAAAGACTTGCTCCACACAATGCTGGCCACCCAACAGATTAGTTCAGATTTCAAATAAAGAGGGATTGTACTGCAGTATGCCTTGCAACATTGCCTGCTCATTTCACTATTTTCCCTCACTCCTCGTAGGTTTACCTATTATAGTGGAAGACAATTGGGGAGGGGCTAGAGATATGGCTCAGAGGTTAAGAGCACTTGTTGCTCTTTCAGAGGTTTGCTTCTCAGCACCCACATGGTAGTTCACAATTACCCATAACTCAAGTTCCAAGGTATTCAATCCCTTCTTCTGATGTCCTCAGACACTCACATGGTGCACATACACACATTCACACAAATCACTCATATGAATAAAATAAATAATTAAAAAAGAATATGATTGATGGTTTGAGCTTTTTCTGTTCTTTCAGAGGATCTGAGTCTGGTCCCCAGCACCAAAATCAGGTGGTTTACAACCACCTGCATCTCTAGCTCTTATCGATTTGATAGACATTTTCTGGCCTCCAAGAAGACCTGCATTCACATGTGCACATACCCTCACACACATACATGAATACAGTTAAAAATAAATAAATTTTGGGGTGATTCTGGAAGAAACAGGAATGTGACATGGACAAGGGGAAGAAAACAAGAAAATATGTGACTTTGAAGTGAATTCTTAGTTTCAGAGATGAGAGACTTAGAGAAAAAAGGGATTAAAGCTTGAAAAGGACAGACAGATCCCAGTGCTCTGCAGGAAAGAGAAGATCCCCAACAACCTTTCCTGAAACTGCAATTTAGTTATCAATTGTATTTATAGGTATGAACTGTAAGATTAGGCTGGCAGAGCAGCTAGCGGGCTGGTGGAAGGCCAGCAGGCCTGACCCACCTTAACTGGCAGCCTGACTTGTCCTGGGGAAAAAGTCCTGGACCAAGGGTGGCCTTCACCACCTGCAATCTAAACTCTGTTAACTAATATCTTCATTAATAATGATAAGTTATTATATCAGGCCAGTGGAGCAGCCTGCTGCCTGGCTGGAGATTGGCAGGCCTGACTTGCCTTAGAAGCCTGTATAACTGGAGGGAGGGCAGTGTGGTTTGGCAGTGAAGCTGGTGGGGTAGCTGCTGCATACTTATTAATAACTAAAAAATATTATATGAGACCAGCAAAATTGCCGGCAGCCTGGAGGAACAGCTGCTGGGGTTTGGCAGGAGGCTGATGGATCTGGATTGGTTTGACTGGGGGCCTATAGGTGGCTGCAGCCCTTTCCCCAATAATTAAATACACCAAGACCTTTTAATGCTTCAATACTTAGCCCTTAGCTGGGCAGAAAGAGTATAGGAAGGTGGGCCTTCCTGAGATGGAAACAGGAACCCTGCATTTTACACAGAGGAATCTCTTTCCAACAGGAGACATGGAAGCAGACTTGTTTGAGAGATCTAGAAGGTAACAACAGGCCACATGGCTGTTTGGGATTAAGTGATCCAGGTTAACTTATATTAGCTAGTTGAGAGTCTGCCCAGCTAATTGCCCATCAGTGACTTTTATTAACCAATCAAGAGAATGCCTCAGAAGGGGCAGTAACCAGATCCTAGCATTGAAATCAGCCCTTTAGAACCAAAGAATTAGACCTTCCTCCAACACTTCCTGATTATTTTTCTAGTACAATACTCAGCTAGTTCCAACTTGCCACATCCTTGTTGATACCAGCTTCATCAGCTTTGGTCAGCTTTCTTTCTTTTATTTTCAAGATTTATTTATTTATTTATTTATTTTACCTATATGAGAATTTTATATGCATGTACCCCTGCATGCAAGAAGAAGAAGAAGGCATCAGATTCCAGTTTAGATGGTTGTGAGCCACCATGTGGTTGCTGGGAATTGAACTCCAGAACTCTGGAAGAGCAGACAGTGCTCTTCCTCTGAACCATCTCCCCAGCTTTATCAGCTTTCTTATCAAAGCCATATTAGATTGGGTTTAGTGCTGTTGATGATAGACTGTCTATATGCCAAGTGTATTCCTTGTATAGCTAATTGTGTAATGATAGAAATTGAGAAATTGGGACAGCAGTATTGAGTGGCACCAAGGATAGCCAAAGACCCACAATTTGACTATTTACCACATACACACAAAAGAACCTATGCTGAGGACTGCTTGGTTGGTACTCAGCATAAGTGCTACATTGTGGCCATGGCTGACAGGAACTTTAAAAGAAGAATCCAGAAGATCCTTGGAGTTACTTTCATGTATGTTTCTAACCACAATACAATATAGAATGGATTTTGGATGGTTAGGAAGCCTCTTGGTTCTAATTCTTACAAGAAAAAACTCCTGATTTTTTTTCTTTCTTTTTTTTTTAAACCATCTTTCTTTGTTGCAGGTTAATTAAGGAATTTAAAAGAATAAATAAATAAATAGATCTCTAGAAAAGAAAAGAAGATGATGACAGAGGTATTAAAGCAAACAAACTAACAACAACAAAAACAAGACACCAAACAAGATAACATAAAACCGTGGTAGATTTTGTGCACTTTTGATCCCCTCCACAAAAACTTACAGAGGCTCTGCTACTGCATTTTTTTCTTTTACGAAAGAAGAAAAAAATCTACTTTAAAAAACTGTTCTGAAAATAATAATAATAAAGTCTTATTGTGAGAAAAACATTTTTAAAGGACTCCACAGTAATCAGCCCATAGAAACAAATATCTGTGCCCTGTATTTCAGGATATCACAGTAGGTTTTCTATTTGCATAGCCTGCCTAGCCCACCAAGGCAACCCTGCCATATCTATTTTAGGGACAAGAACAAAGAAAGAGTTTTGATTTCTAAACTAATCCTCAGGTGTTTTTTTTTCTTGACAACAAGATGACCAGATTCCATCTCACACAGTATGGACAAATCAACAAACAAAAATAATAACAAAAAAATTCTAAATCGGCCCAGGTGTTCTAAAACAGCTTTTTTAAAAAATTGGGTTTGCACTTCACTTGTAGGGATGTGTGAACCAAAGGGGGGGGGGGGATTTGAAGTCAATTCGGTGATTTTACTTCCCCTTGCTGTAGACGTTCAACAGAGGTGACCATGAGCCTGCTCAACTACCCTGAGAAATGCTGGTTTTGAGTCAAATTTGCCTCTCTTCATACAAAATTGATTTTAAAAAGATATTTATTCTTTAGTCATGGTAAACCCACACTGCCAATGTCCTTTTTATCCTGCTGTTTAACACAAAGCCACACTGTGTGAAAGGTGAGTTGCTTCATTGGACCAGTTCAAACACCCAGCCATCAAAGAGCTTCCTGCATTGTTAGTAATGTGGCACAGTTATGGAGTTCTGAGGTGTGTACATAGCTATCCAGGCAGAGGGAAATTGTGTAATTAATTTTGAAGCTGTTATGATGTTTCAATTGATTTGGATCAGAAAAAAGGAGAACAATTAAGAAGAATCAGAAAACAATATCCCTTTTAGTATTCTAAAGGGAAGAGAAAAATTAAATAGGAGTTTAATTGAAAATTCTGATATATGTGAGGGAAAAGGAAGCTTGTGTAAAAAGGATTCTTGACTTATTTTGGATGCACTAGTATTGGGCCAGTAACCTCTGCAATACAAGTCTGGATTTTAGTGTTTCAAAGCTTTCTGTAGGATGGGAAGTTCAGATTGGAAGTTAAAGTATTGAAAATTAATTTTAAAAATCAGAAGCCCTTCTTTATACAAAAAGTAAAAGGGCTGAGAAAGAAATTAGGAAAACAACACCCTTCACAATAGCCACAAACAATATAAAATACCTGGGGATAACTCTAACCAAGCAAGTGAAAGACCCGTATGACAAGAACTTCAAGTCCTTGAAGAAAGAAATTGAAGAGGCCATCAGAAGATGGAAAGATCTCCCATGCTCATGGATAGGTAGGAACAACATAATAAAAATGACCATCTTGCCAAAAGCAATATACAGATTCAATGCAATTCCTATCAAAATACCACCACAATTCTTTATAGACCTGGAAAAAGCAATTCTCAACTTCACATGGAATAACAAAAAACCAAGAATAGCTAAATCAATTCTGTACAATAAAAAACATCTGGAGGTATCACCATCCCAGATTTCAGGCTGTACTACAGAGCAATAGTAATAAAAACAGCATGGTACTGGTATAGAAACAGACCAGTGGATCAATGGAATCAAATTGAAGACCCAGAAATGAACCCACACACCTATCATCACTTAATTATTGACAAAGAAGCCAAAACTGTACACTGGAAAAAGGACAGCAACCTCAACAAATGGTGCTGGTCTAACTGGATGTTGACATGTAAAAGAATGAAATTATACCCATACTTATCACCTTGCACAAAACTTAAGTCCAAGTGGATCAAATAACTTAACATATGACCTGACACACTAAATTTATTAGAAGAAAAAGTGGGTAAAACCCTCGAACTCATCAGCACAGGTGACACTTCCTGAACAGAACACCAACAAACAGCTCCGTCTCTAAGACCAACAATCAATAAATAAGACCTCATGAAACTGGAAAGCCTTCTGTAAGGCAAAAGACACTGTCATTTGAACAAAATGACAACCTACAGATTGGGGGGAAAAAAAAAACTTCACCAACCCCACATCTGACAGAGGGCTAATATCCAAAATTTACAAAGAACTCAAGAAATTAAATGCCAAGAAACAAAATAATCCAATTAAAATATGGGGAACAGAGCTGAACAGAGAATTCACAAAGGAGGAATGCCTAATGGCTGAGAGACACTTGAAGAAATGCTCGGCATCCTTAATCATCGGAGAAATGCAACTCAAGATGACTCTGAGATTCCATCTTAAACCTGTCAGAATGGCTAAGATCAAAAACTCAAATGAGAGCACAGAGATTGTGGAGAAAGGAGAACACTCTTCCATTGCTGGTGGGAGTGCAAGCTTGTACAACCACTATGGAAATCAGTCTGGTGATATCTTAGAAATAGCTCTACCTGAAGATATCTTGGAATAGCTCTACCTGAAGACTCAGTCATACCACTTCTGGGTATACATCCAAATGATTTCTCACCAAACCACAAGGATGTTTCCTCATCTATGTTCGTAGCAGTCTTATTTGTAATAGCTAAAAACTGGAAACAACCCAGATGTCCCTCAACTGAGGAATAAATTAAAAAACTGTGGTACATCTACACAATGGAATACTACTCAGCTATCAGAAACAACGAAATCATGCAATTTGCAACCAAATGGATGGAACTAGAGAAACTCATCCTGAGTGAGTTAACCCAGACCCAGAAGGATGCACACGGCATCTATTCACTTATAGTCGTATTTTAGCCATATAATACAGGGTAACCATAATACAACCAATGCACTAAAGGGAACAGGAACATAGACTTTGTTTCCTGTCAGTGAGATACTTTGCCCTAGTGGTGTTGCCCTGTAGGCACCCAGTGTATGAGGAGGCTCTTGGCCCTCATATGACTGCTGAACTGGGGCGGGGAATGATATGTAGGGACACTCCACTCCAGAGGAGTGGGATGGAAGGAATAAGGGGTAGAAGGTGGGAGGGTGGAACTGGGAGGTGTGGAAAGAGGACACTGTGATGGAGATGTAACCTGAAGCAATAAATAAACATTAAAAAAAAAAAGAAGTTAAAGTATCAAAGCACTTTTAGGAACTCATGTGAATCTTTTACTTGAATCCTTTTGGAATTGTCCTATCAGAATAATATTTCTTAATATTACTTTCCAGTAGGAAGTATGAAATATCATTGTTTTAGTACATTTATGATTTTCTGTGAGTATCTGACCTTCTGACTGTAACCCTTTAGCTATGAAATAGAAGTACATGAGTCTGTGTTCTCAGCTCATACCCTCTAACACTGTTGTAACAGGCTTATTTAACAGAAAAAGCTCACTGATACATTGCCAAGCTAAATATAGATAGTAAAAAAATTTAAATTAATATTTCAAACTTCACAAAAAACTTTGAAGATAAGTCATTAAGGATTACATGACTATAAAATAGCGTCTTTCTATACACTGGTCAGTTACTCATTACTTAATTAATTATGTATTAAGTGCCTGCTATAATTATAATATTAGTTCTTGTTGTTTGCTTCTATTGTTTTCACTAGAAAAAGCCAGGGTTTCCTGTGCCCACTGTCCACATAATTTTCTTGTGAATAGAGGTGTTCCATATATGTTAGCCTGGAGCCTGTAGACCTTACTGGAACTCAACTTGAACTGTAGCCGCACATGTGGTGGCTTATGATTATAATTCCAGCACTGGTGTTTGAGATAGGAATATTAGAGGTGTCTGCAGTCTTGGAGACAGCCTGAACTACACAGTGAGATCCTGACTCAAAGCAAACAAAGCAAACCAGAGTTCAGCTTCAAAAAAAGAGTGAAGATGGTTTTAAAGTTTTTCTTCTAGCAACTACAAGACCTTTTGCTTGATGGTGAAATTTAAAAATATTGAAATGCCGACAAGGCATGATAGATTTTTTTTTGTTTTAAAAGAGGCTGAAATTAATACTAAGTCTTCCTTGAATCCAAGGTACTAGTTATCTATCTAGCTTGTCCTACATTTCTTTTTCCCTTTGATGCCTGAGGGTAAACATCTAAGATCGGTTGTTGGTGCACTCTGAGAAACTTTCTTTAGATTTCTTGCATTTTTTACCAACCCTTCACTGATGAAACTGCATAGACAAAAAGCGCTTATCATCCACAGCAAGGTTGGTTTGAAATCTCGGACACCTCAAACTGTGTTTGCGTTCTTGTTCCAATCATTCAGCCTCTACATCCTTCAAGATCAGGATGATATTGTCTTCATTCCTACTAGGTAGGGGAAGGGGAGGGAGAAGAGGAGGGAAGGAGGGAGGGAGAAGGACACATTATGTGGTTTTCTTAGTTACCTTCTGTTTCTGTGATAAAACACCATGACCAATTTATAGAAGAAAGTATTTGGGCTTATGGTTCCAGGACGGTAAGAGTCCATCACAGTGGGAAACATGGTAGCAAGCAGCACATCTGGCAGCAGGAGCAGGGAGCTGAGAACTTATATCTCTAGAGCCAACTCAAATTACTGTTATGGAAGGCTATTAAACTCAAAACCCAGTGATATTTATCCCTCAGCAAGGCTGCCCCATCCAAATGCCTCCCAAACAGTACCACCCACCTGGGTACCAGGTGTTCAAATGCTGTAGACTATGGAGGACATTCTCATTCAACCACTATACTTTCCTTGACAGTAGAGGAACAGTACTGTTAGGGGTTATCATTTATTCTCTCATCTTTTAAAGCTTTTTCAAGTGCCCTTTAGCATTTAGAGTGTTGCTACAAATGATGAACATGAAGAAGATGTTTGTGTTTCAATGGATCAAGGTGGTATGGAGACCAAATTATAATATTTTCCAAAAACTATTCCATTTTAAAAGGACAAGTTTGAGTTCCCTGTAATTACATAATAAAAGAGACTTTAGGTTTAAGAACCAGGAAATCCCAGCATCTCTCCAATCATCCCTGGCTTTCACATTTGTTGTTTCATTGAATAACCTTGTGAATATAGAACCAAGGCCTGCCCACCTGGTCGCTAAGGCCTCTGTCGCCTTGGCAACTAAACTTTTCAGAGATTACAGGGAAAATGTTTTCTTCAGCCCTGGAGCTGTTTTAATACTTTCAAATGTCATAAAAAAGGCATCTATAGTCCCACAGGTGCTGGTGTGAATAGGGGCAAGAGATACTATTTACAAACATGTTTAGCAGATTCTTCACTGGGAAGCAATCTTCAGAACATGTAAATAAATTTTAAAAATAAAAAAAATGCCAATAAGTTCTGGGAATTAAGCAGAGAAAGACATTCTCCTATAGCTGTCTAGAGAAATGAAACCCTTTGATTTCTTCCTGCTACCCATTTTATTATTATTTTTGTCATTATCATCATCTTTATTATTGTTGAAATTTTAGGAGGCAGGGTCTCTCTCTCTATAGATCTGGTTGTCCTGGAACTCATTATGTAGACCATATGGCTTGAACTCATAGAGGTTTGCCTGCCTCTGTCTCCCAAGTGTTACTATGCCCAGCCTCCCTATCCACTTTAGAGGTGATAGAAATTCAGTTTTGCAATTGCTGTGGTCACAGGAGTATCCACACTGAGTTTTATCATGAGTATGCACACATAAGCTTCATCTACCAAACAGCAGATATTTGGAGGTATCTTTAACTAGTCCTTCTCCTGAAACAGTCTCTTAAGTGACATGCTATTGTGAACAATATGATTTTCAAACACTTCTCCAATCCTTGGGTCTTAATCTATTCCCTCATCTGAATAGCTGGCTGTAAAAGAAGGAGTTAATATCATTAAAGACAAATAGATCTTTATGTCCTTGTTGAGTTATGTTATGCTTTTTCTTGGATCATAACCCTCAAAGGGCAAGTGATCTAGTTCCTGATGACATTGCCTGCTGAACAGTGCCAAAACTTGGGGTCATTTTGAAATATCCATTCATTCCTGCTCCAGCGAGATCACAACTGTTTCTCCTTGCTGAGCTGATACTATTTGGGCTTGCTCTAGTACTGGTAATATTGTGAAAGACAGTGATAAATACCATATACACCAGGACCAAATATGCTATGTGAACCTCAGCTGTATGTTCCTGGGCCCTTTTGTCCTGCTACAGTTTTTACTGCCTTCAGAAGCCCGTGGACATATGTGAGTCTTGTCGTGTTTGTGAAGATCAGAACTTGACCTTCCTTCTACTTCAATCTTATATCAGAAAGACTCAGTTTCTCATGGCTGGTTCTAGATTGGTTAAGCAGATATGTGTGTTCAGTGTCTCAAAGGTGAACTGGAGTGAAGGGTACTCGATGTCTCTGTTTACCTTATCATATTTTTTGCCTGCCCCCCCACCCATATCCTATCTATCTGGACAGACAAACACAAAGTAATTAGTTCATTCTTCTTTGCTTTAGTCTGTCTTAGAGAAACAAGATTTTCTATTTTTGTCAATTTGTCCCTTTTCCACTATATACTTTTTTTTTTTTTAAAAATAAAGTTTTTTTTTGTTTAAGTTTCAATGTGAGGGAGCAAATTATTGGAGGGTGGTCTAAGGCAGATATTCTCCAATCAAGGGTATAGAATGTAAAGCTTTTCAAGCATTATACTTAATGGCTCTTGTGTAAATCACTATCATTACCTCACAGTATCCTGGAAGAAGTACAGAGAGTAAGAGGAGGCAAGCGATAGAATATTATTAGATGGAGAAAGGGCTTCAGAAAGGAAAGTAAGGATAGAGTTCTACTGGACAGTGAATATAACAAGACTTGAGGATTTCCTTGCACCAGATTGGAATATATTGAGAAGAGAGGAAATAATCTGAAGGGGATGATAAAGTCAGAGAGAAAAGTGTCTGCTGTTAGATACTATACATTGCCTATAAACACTGATTTTTGTGATACTGTCATGGTTTAATGGTTTGTATTTTTATGTACATTTAGCTCAATACACTTAGAAAAAATAACGTGCCTGGATTGTATGTCAGGGTGGAAAGCAGAGGCTGAATCTGACCAGGAAGGAGAACAAAGCCGAGAGGGCCTGAGAAAAGCGTAAGCACTCAGCTGCGTTTCAGCGAGTGGAAGCACAGTGAACGATATTCTCTGAAAGCTAATGTATAAAGATCGTTCTCTCACTCCAAACTTAGCACACTTTCCTTAACATCAGTGAGACCTCAGCGGGCTGTTGAACTTGAGTTTCTACTATGACTGTTTTAGTACTGTCTGAGTCCCACACTTGCAGGCCCATATTTGTCACTTCAAGTGCATGGGTGGTTCAGTGGTAGAATTCCCCCTGCCACACCAGAGGCCTGTATTTGATTCCTGGACATCCAGGCCCATATCTGTCACTGGAATTACACATTCTGACATGGCCAGTGAGGCCTTGTTCCCCATCATCTGTTCCATCAAAGGGTCATGAGCGACATTTATTAGCCTCTTCATCTATATTTGTCAAATGAGTGAGACGGGAATGAGACAATGATGCCACTGAATTCATAAGGAACAGAAGTCTCTTGTCCTACTATATCCATCCATAAATGTTATGTAGGAGCACCCCCCAATTCATTCTGTTGAGGAAGGGGTTGATAAATACCAGGCCATTTGTGAAAATCAGTCAAATGAAATTCAAAAGGCAGAAAATACTCTAAAAGTGACCTGTTAGGATATTCCTGTGAGGTTCTTTATTACCTTACTGGGAAAGTAACAGTCCATCACTAGACAGATAATTGCCAAAGCACATTGATAAGAAAGGCATCTTAATTAAAGATTCCGTTGGAAACATATGTGAACCAATCTAATTTTTAGGCCACAGGGCAATAATAACCCTATCTAATACATTTCTTATTTTTGTGAGCATTTATTATTTGGAGCAATGCTGTCTAGTTGGACCAACCACAAGGAAAAAGACCATTCATGCTGTTTGCTTTGTGTTTGATGTAGCTCTATAACAGGGGCACGGGTGCAGTGCACAGGCTGTGTAAAACTCCCATCCAACTCAACTTCTAGGTCATAGTGAGCACAGATGAGAAGCTCTGGCTGAGTCTGTGGGAAACAGACAGGAGGGCTGTGAATCTTGAACGTGTACATTTTGTATTTGGTGCTGAATGAGATTACTTTTGTCATTCAAAACCAAATGTCTTCCCAGACCAAACAGACTCTTTCTCCAGTCACAGAAAGGAAAAGGTAGAACTCTAAAGATAGGACACCAAGAAAAAGACTTTTAAGGAGAAAAAACACCCTGTTATTAGGAATAACATCAAAAGCCCGAAAAATGTACTAGTTCTTTCAGAAGAATATAACCCTAGTAACAATGATTTCTCATGGATATGCTGTAATTTTGGACACAAGAATATGTACATTGAACTGGAGATGGCTCAGTAGTTAAGAGCACTTGTTGCTCTTCAGAGGACATGGGCTCCATTCCCAGCACCTACATAGTTTACAACTACATGGAATTCCTGTTTCAGGGGACTCTGATTCCCTCTTTCTTGCCTATGTGGGCATCTGAAACCATGTGGAATATGAAGGCGCGTGCACGTGCACACACACACACACACCCTTCAAAAATATGTTAGTGACCTTAAACCTTTGTTTGTTTTTCCATACAGAGTTTCTCTGTGTAGCTCTGGCTGTCTTGGAACCCTCTATGTAGACCAGGCTGGCCTTGGACTCAGAGATCTACCTGTCTCTACCTCCCGAGTGCTGGGATTAATGGCATGCACCACCACCAATCAGCCCTCCTTAAACTTTTTTTTTAAATTGAGTTTGTATCTTTGAACTGGAAGAAAAATATGCTTTTAATTTGAACCATAGAGTTACATAGAGTATTTTCTGGATGTTTAACAAATGGCTCTATGAATCAGGACACTGGTAGGACTTATTCATGGAAAGAATGGGAGAAAATAAGTAGTCTGTCCCTTTGGTAGATGAGAGAATGTCTTCACATTGTGCTTCCACTCTATGCTTCTATACCATGTCCCTGAAAGCATATTTACATTAAATTATTTGATGAACTAAATGAAGGGTTTAGAATGAACATCCCTGTGTGTGTATATATATGCTTGTTGTATATTGTCATACACACACACATATATACATATATATGAAAGAATACACACACACATACATATATATTCCATGTATAAAAGTATTGCTTTTCTTGAAAAGTTACTTTGATAAAAACTCAGCCGGGGTATCCACAACAGTTATGCATTAGCTGACACAGCATTCTCTCTAATCATTTTCTTTTTTAAAAAATTTATTTATTTGAGATATTTATTTTTTAATGGAAACATGCAGTTGTGAACATAAGACAGCTTCCCCTAAGCACTTTCAGCCCGCTTCATGTTGCTTTCTATGTTCTTTCTCATTTGACTGAACTTTTCCCTCTTTATCTTCCTTTATTACCTGTGTTAAAATCCAGAATACTCTTTGTTTGTTTTTGTTTTTATTTGTCTGTTCTAGCTCTGATGGCCCAGAGGGAAATACTTAGTCACATTAATATCTTCACCTTTTTGTCAATGATATCATTTTTGGGACTATGCTCTAGGACTTAAGTAGATGAAAGACAGAAAACAAACATAATTTAATAAGCCATGTCAGTTACTGTTTTTGTCACAGTGACTAGGTACCTGACAAGAAGCAACTAAGGGAGGAGGATTTATTTTGGCTCATGGTTTGAGGTAATAGTCTATCACAGCACATGGCTTGGTGGCAGTTTGTTCCATGATAGCAACAGCATGTGGTTAGGGCTCATATAATCCCAGAAGAGGAAGCAGAGGCAGGACAAGATACAGGATGTTTACTAACCCTCACGGGTCTGCAGAGAGCAGTCTGCTTTCTCCAACTAGGCTCTATCTTCAAGGTACCATAAGTTCACTGAACAGCATCATCTGCTGGTTCAAATACACTTGTTTGTGGGGGATATTTTATATTGAGACCATAAAGAGAAGTGACTTTCAAGTAGTCTACAAAGTTCATACTTTGTGCTGCTATAACAGAATACTTGAGTCTGGATAATTCATAAAGAACACATGTATTTTTACATTTGCTAAAGCTGTGCAGTCAAAGATCAAAGTGCTCTCATCTGATGAGAATTTTCTTTGGGTCCTCTTGTTGTAGAGGTAAAAGTGCAGGAGAGTGCCAACTTCCCCCACTATACCCTTTTCACAAGGAGGAACCCTATTCCACTCACAAAGGAGAGCTTCTATTCCATTAACATGAGGAGTCCTCATAGTTGGATTGCTTCTTGGCAGTTCCAACCCCTAATACTTTCACAGTGAGTGGCAACACTTCTTGAGGAGATACTTTCAAACCATCAAAGAATCTTTATTTGTCACTTGAGAGCTAAAAGGCATTATTACAAAGGCAGTAAGGTGACATTGTGAGTGGAGAGCGGTTAAGACTAAGTCCTCACTGATAGAACCTGGTGGGTAATTCCTTTAGCTGTAGTTAATTAAAAGACACATGTTATTTGTGGCCAACTTTAACATTATCCATCATCAGGTATCCTCCTGTCAAATTCTCTTTGACTTTATCCTGATACCCTTTAATTATTTACTAGTGAGATGTCTTAAGGCATGGGAGGGCAGGTTGGGGGAAGGAACACTGACATATCTGAACAAATGAGTAATTTATAATGGAACTAAAATATTCATAAAATGACAACTCAGTTACTTCAATTAACACCATCCATTCTATTTCCATTTCAAATGGTGAACTGAAACCTCTAAAAAATATTTGTTTTGCAGTGAATGGATTTCCTGATATGGACAGGCAAACCTGGAAGTAACTACTTCTCCTCTCAGCTGATCTCTGCAGATGTGGAGTAGAACTGCACTATCTATCCATTAGCTTTATAAAAACTGGAACTCTCTCTAGAGGGTTCATTTCCTTAGGTGGTGATGCCTAGGTTTCCTGGAAGACAGGGTGTGGGGCCAGGGAGCTGTGGGACCAGAGGAGCCTGGCTGGAGCAAGACTGAGGTTGAATTGTATCCAAACCCTGGAAATCCTGTCCTGATATTGGCAGAAGTATGATCACTCCTCCTCTGCCCAGGGCCTGTATGTCTCAACCCAGGTAGTCTTTGGCCCCTATCTTTGCCCATCAGGGGAGGCCAGATACCCTGGCTGCCAGGTTAAACTTTCTCTCCCCTTATAAGATAATGTCTAGCCACACCTGGAATTCCTCCTTATGCAAATGAGGCATCCCCAGCACCCTGGCCCAGCCAATGCTGTACACTCACCCCATAGCCCCGACTCACCCTCCAAAGGTTTAAACAGCCTCTGTACCCCAATTAAATAATCTGTCTCACTGAAGCCTGTCTCCTGAGAGTCTATTCTCACACCCATTCACTTACCATCCTCCAGTAGTTGGATGTTTTCTCCCTTTCTCAAGATTCACTGCAGGTGGTCATGCCCCTAAGGGTGGGGAAGTGTGCCAAGAAGGATTGCAGGCCACTGATTTTACTTGGCTACTTGACAATATTGTTCATTGAGTTGCTAGTTTCATATATACACATACATTATTTTTTTCAGAGGGAGGGTTCATGTGCACAGGATTGGGCAAATCATGATGCATTCTTAGTTTATGATACATTCTTTAGACAATATTCCTTATTTGGGTTTAATTTTGACAATTTTGTAAGTCTATATCACTGCACTTTGATTATATTTATTCTTAGGTTCCTCTCTCTTGCTGGTCTACTATGTCCATTCTCCAAGTCAGCCTTCTTGTGCTTTCATGCTGTACACATACACTATATACTAGAGAGAAATATATGTATTTCTTTTTTCTCCTTCCCATAAACCTTAACTTAAAAATTTGTTATTATTTTATTTTGTGTGTAGGAGTGTTTTATCTACATGTCTGTGCACCACTTTTGTGCCTTGTGCCTGAGGAAAGCAGAAAAGGGTGTCAGATCCCCTGGAACTGTAGGTATAGATGGTTGTGAGCCATTTGATGGGTGCTGGAAACCACACTTGGATCTTAACTGCTAAATAATCTCTTCAGTTCTGAAGCCATTACCTTCTCTTGTTCTCCACTTCATGATACTGTGTTATAATTAGTTCTTGTATGGCTCATTTGATTTAGTTATATAGTTAGTTAATTAATTAAAATATATAATTATCCCTTGCATGAAGTTCAAGTGATACAAAAGCTACAGCTTGAATCTATTTCCCCATTCTTCATCTTCCTATTGGATTTTCCTGGTTAGGAGGCAATCTGAATTCAGAAAGGACAAATGACTCACCCAATGTCACGGGGAAGAAAAAGAGAGGACTTTCAAAATATATTGGAACCTTTTAAGCATTAACTATACATTAGGGGGAAAAACACTTAGTACAAGAAACACTATTTTGTTGTCAACAGGTGAATTATCTACTGCACAGAGGTAAAGATGAGAATCAGAGAGCATTCTGTGGGTGATATCTTTTTTTGGAAGGCAAGTAGCCTTAGTTACACAAAAGAGATAAGATATACAGTTGAGGAAATGATAATAATATATAAGCCAGATATACCTGAAAAGTCACATGTACACAAGATGGTATATGAGACACTTCACCAAGCTTTCTTAAGCTGTCTCCTATCATATGCCACTTATGATTAAAAATGATCACAAACTGGCGTCCCCCCACCCTGTCTTTCCATATGGCAAGTCTTCCTTAAGACCTGAAAGACTTGCCACCTGCTCAGACGATGTTAGCATTCTCTTGAAATATTCTTGGAGCTTCGTGTAAGTCAGTTTTAACTCCAGGTCATCCCAATGGATGCCTCATGAAACATCATCATTATTGTGATGTTCTTTCTCTCTACTCTGCCATGCTCCCCAGGAGCATCACTCATGGCCATAACAGGCAGGGTGTTCAGTTGTGACAGGGGACTGGACAGTGGCTGTCCAGGATGTGAAGGAAGTAGATTAATAGTAACCAGAGAATCAGTTATTTCCAGGTGATAAAGAAAACCATGAGGAGGGAAAGCAGCATCTATTTGAATCAGGTCAGAAGTTCAAACCCTTGTATGTATGCTATGGAGTGGGAGCAGCCCAACCATAGTGGTATATTCTTTGGGTTGTGTTCTATGCTATCTTTAATAATCATTCATTGGCCTTAATCATACGTAGATGTGCTCTTAGTGTGATCTTACACTTGTCTAATAAACAAGTGTGTCAAAAGCCTCACATTTCCATCCATTAGCATCACATAGGCTATTCCTTCAGTCACACCACACACCAGAGTGTCAGAACTGTTGTACTGGCTAGCTTTTGTCAACTTTACACAAGCTAGAGTCACTTTTCTTTTCCAATGAAATAGTTTAAACCCCTTTAGACAGAGTCACGTCTCTCAAAGGTTATGGTAATCACAGGAAACCTGGGATTTATCCTCCATGGTCAAGGCTAAGGGTTACTCTATTGTATAAACTTCTATTATAGAAAATTCTTCTCATGAGACATGATAATAAAAAAATAACATGCCTCTTCCCTTTCGTCTTTGCTCTTTCAGAAGGTGAGCATTGTCATCTTCCATCAATTACACTTAAAACAGCAATGGCTTCATGGTTCTAAATACTGTTCAGTGGCTCTTCTGGCAACCATATCTGAAAAGGCTCCCAGGGCTGCAAATTTTGGGAGAACAAGTGGAGGCTAGTGACTCTAATACAGCCTTTTTCACAGGTCTATGGTCTTAAGATAAATAACTAGAAAGTTGAGATGTCTTTTGTCTCTCAGGCAACCATACCAAGCTTCCTTACACAGAGGCTCTAGTCAAAGCCTAGGTTCTAGGGCCTTGAACTGCTACCACATACTCTTTATTGATCTTACTGGTCAGAGCAAGCCACAGAAGTGGGTGAGATGCAGAGAGTAAGAGATCCCTTCCTTAGTGCACTGGAAGAGCAGTACATTATATTACAAAGTGTGTTGACACACAGTCAAGAGTCAATAATATACAATAGCCACACCAGGAATGGCCTGTCCCCCTCTTTGGCTCTTTGGATTTATTACTGGTTCTAAGATTGTTTTCCTTCTGGTGACCTGGACCTGTCCCTATTAGAGTCCTTATGATAGATAATGGCATGATTAAATCACTGGTGTTGTGTTTGCATTGTGAGCTTTTTATCTCTAGGGAACAGCATGGGGCCCAGCACATCTAGAATCTTTCTCAATATTAGGTGAATAGCCAAGGCTCTAAGAATTACAAATTTTTTTCTAGGATGACACAGAAAATAAACTCAGATTCATTGCTGAGTGTCTTTCCTTAGGAAACCAAGAGCCTTATTAAAAAATAGTTAATTCAATGGAATAGTCTTTTTTAAAACTTTATTCATTAAAAAAAGTTTTAAAACTTTATTCATTACTTTTTAAATAATAAGATGACCTTTCTCCCATTTCTTATAATAGTCAGAGCTATATAGTTACTATATAGTGTTTAACACTTGCTTATATTAATGTGAAAACTGTTGCAGTTATTTATTATAAAGTGATGCCTTAATCTTAAATATATAGTCAATAACAAAATATAATTCATTGGAAATATCTGCAGAGACATTGCTACTCATTTTGTGTGAGATCTCAGCCCCTAAGGAATAACATTTATGATTCTGTTGTAGAGCCAAAACTTACTTGACCAAACTTTAATTGGGCTCCAAAAGCCTGGGTACTTGGGTAGGCCCTGAGCTCTGGGGCAACTTGTTCCAGGAACTGCAAATTGAAAAGCAATTCTCAGAAAGGCTGTGTACAGGTTCTTCTGGGTTAAGAAATGGCTCTCAGTGGGACTGCAGGGGGTGCTGTACCCACCTGGGTTTGGAAACTCTCTAACTGCCACCAGGAGCCAAATTCCTCATCCCTTAGCCAGCACGAATCAATTTAAAGAAAGATATGCTAACCAATTGGAAACTCACCGAATGTACTGTTGTTTGAGTCTACCCTGCTGAAACATAAAATCTGATGTAAAACTCCGCTCATAGTTGCCTCCCTCCCCTTGCATGGTGACCCTAGCGCACTGGTGAATAAACCTATTTCTTTTGCATCTATCTTGAGTCCTAGTGATTCCTTGGTCACCCCAAATACAGGAGTCCATTTCTTGGATTCAACATTTGGCTGTCCCACAGAGATTTTTTGGGGCTCCTCAAGCCACCAGGAAAGGCTCCTCGAGATGGAGGTAATTAAGTCTTGATCTTGATTCTTGTCTGACTTTCTGTTTGTGAGACTATTTGCCCCTGTTTGTGTTTTCCAGGTGCAAGTTTGGAAACACACACAGGTTCTGTTGTCTTGCTTTCGGTTTTCTTTTTGGCATATTTGGGGAATGAGATTTTGTTAGAGTTCTGAAATGCACATTGTGAGGAACTAATGTGCAGTAGGCAGATGTGCCTCGAACCTGCCAGTCTCGAGAGTCCTGGAGGATGCTTTAGGCTCTCTGCGGACGGAGGAGTCCCTTGGGGGATGGAGGAGCCCTCTTTTGCCTGACTCCCCAGTAAGGGAATGGGAACTGTTCTTTCCCAGCTGGTCATTGGATCGAGTTTGGCCTGTTGTGTTTTATGATGGATAATCTGTGTGTCTGTTTTCTTGTTTGGTCTGGGTCTTGGACTAATGATATACTTTGACATGGGACAGATGCCTTCTAAACCACTGGATCTAGTTCTAGTTCATTTTAATGAAGCAAAAGAAAGAGCCTCTCAACAGGATTTAGACATAAGAAAAAACAAGATAATAACCCTTTGTTCTCTAGAATGGCCAACCTTTCAGGTCAGATGGCCCCTGGAAGGAACTTTCAATTTGTCAATTATCCTCACATAGAGGCAAAAATCTTTCAAAGGGGCCCTCTGTAAGGCACCCTGGTCAAGTACCATACATTGTGACTTGGAAAAACCTAGTTGAGGACTCTCCTCAATGGGTTAAGCTTTTTCTCCCTCCACAAAACCCTCCTCCACAGGCCCTGGCAGTTCCAGAACAGATGGCTAAGGAAGTGCCTGTTTGGCAGGACCAAAAGCCTATTCAGTCAGACCAGACCTTGGACCTGCTACTCCTTGACCTTGATCTCCCCCCACCATACCCCCAACCTACCCCTCCTTCTTCTCTTCCTCTTGTCCTTAATTCACCCTCTCCTCCACCCCAACCCCCATCCCATGACCCTGTTCTAGTCCAAGTCTCTTCCTCCTCTTCCCTATAGTCATCCCTCCCTGGAACTTCAACCGCTGACTTTCAGGACTTCCTACAGGCCTCTGAGCCTGTCCTTGGTACTCAGAGCCATCAAGCCACCACCCTAGAAACTTCACCTTGCTACCCCTGTGGGCTCATGGCCCCATCAATGCTGATGGGAACCAACCTATGCAGTATTGGCCTTTTGCCTCAGAAGATCTTTATAACTGGAAGGCTCAGAATCCTCCCTTTTCTGAAAACCCATAAAAGTTGATTAATATCCTTGAAAGTATTCTCTTTACTCACCAGCCAACATGGGATGGTATGCAGCAACTCCTGCAGGTTCTCTTTACCACAGAAGAACAGGGTTGCATCATCATAGAGGCTAAAAAGAGTGTCCCCTCTGACACTGATGCACCCTCCCAGAATCCAGCCATAATAGAGAGTAGGTTCCCGCTGATATGACCTGAATGGGACCATAAAACCCTTGAAGGTAGGGAGCACCTGAAGGTTTATTGTCAGGATCTGTTGGGAGGTTTCAAAAGTGTGGCCAGATGGCCCACTAATCTGACCAAAGTGTATGACATCAGTCAGGGAGAGCAGGATCTCCAGCAGCATTTTTGGAATGCCTTATGGAAGCACTTAGACAGTATCCTCCTTATGACACTACTCAGGAAGTGCACAAAGCTACTGTAGCAATGGCTTTTGTCAACCAGGCTAGCAAGGACATTAAAAGGAAGCTTCAGAAACTAGAGGATGTCCCTTCAGTGACTGCAGGATAAGTCACTGAGGGAGTTAGTGCAGGCTTCTGAAAAGGTATATAACAATAGGGAGACTGAGGAAGAAAAGGAAATAAGGAAAGAAAAAAGACAGGGCTGGAAGCTAGAAAAGATTCTGACAGTGGCAATCAGGGGAAATAAAGAATACGAGGAGAGGGAGAAAAAGGGAGGATTCAGAAGAGAAGGTCACCCAAGTGTGGATAAGGACCAATGTGCCTATTGTAAAGAAAAAAGGACACTGGGCCTCATAAGAAAAGGAGAGGATCAGATAAACCCAGGGCAAGGATCTTGGCAGTGGAAGGTGAAGACAGTAATTAGGGGGAAATGGTGTTCAGACCTTCCCCTCCACTGTTAAGGTTACCCTGGGCTAGGGGAACCTTACCCAGTTCATGGTTGATTCAGGAGCCAAACATTCAGTGCTCCTGAAGGCTGGGGGCCAATCTCAAACAAAAGGTCTTGGTTTGGGTGCAACTGGGATCAAACAATATTCACGGACTACCCAAAGAACAGTGGACCTGGGTATGGGCCAGGTATCCCACTCATTCATGGTCATCCCAGACTGCCCCTACCCATTACTGGGAAGGGACTTACTGACTAAAATGGGGGCTCAGATCCATTTTGGGCCCCTGGGCCCTTGAATACTCAGCCTCCAAGGAGAACCTATTCAGGTTTTGACACTTCTCTTGGATGACGAATACAAGCTATTCGCGCAGACCCTCCACACCGGAAGCAGGGATTGATTGGTGGCTTGAAAAATTCCCTGAGGCATGGGCATAGATGGCTGGTTTGGGATTGGCTCACTGACAGCCTCCTGTCTATATGAAATTCAAACAAATTGTCCTTTGAGATCTCAAAATATATACACTAAAGGTTTGTTTAGCTCAAAAATATCAAAATAATTTCTTCTTTAATCCGGATTGAAAGGTAATACTTTATATATTGTCAAAACCAAATTTGCTCCAGGAAAAATATTACCTGAACCCCTCCCCCCTCCAAAAAAAAGGTAATTGTCCCAGAGTTAGCATTAGGGCAGGGCTCTGTTCTTATCTTTCCAGGAGATTTAAAGCATCCATTCAAGGAATCCAAGGACAACTGGACAACGGAAACCTCAGCAGAAAACAGATCAGACACCAAAGAAGACGAGTGGCCCAGATGATCCAGCCTTGCAGACTTCCTCAATAGCTGTTTCCTCAAAAGTCTACAACCACAACAACTCAAAATCGCTAAGATCGTTCAGCTCCACAGACTACTCCAGCCAGATCTTCAGTAAAGCTCTGAAGATCAGCTTCTGTCTATGAACTTCTTAGGACATCTAAATAGCTGAGCACAAAAGGACTGAACATCAAATGATTCTACTAACATTTTTAACCATTTTTCCATTCTTATTTGGGCCCCAAACAGGTTTACTACGTCCCAAATCAGCAGGAAGTCATCTTAAGAGAACAATGTCCCATCCCCAGAAGGTGGGGAGGGTGTCCCCCCCCCCTTTGGTTATTTGATAGATAATAGAAAATTTTGTTATTTAGGGGAAAAGACTACAAGCTGTTAAATGGTCTTGTTAAATGGGTTTTGGAGGTTAGACCCAGGGACTTCTCTCTTTTTCTTTTCTGTATCCTTCTTTCCTATATAGGAGTGAACAGACTTGAGAAAAATGGGACGTAGACATAGTATAGGAAAGATCAAGAAAAAAGGACAGATTATTGAATATAGCCTTATACCTTTGTATACTGATACAAAATTAATATTATATTTGGCTAAATTGGTATTGATCATTGTATATTAAGGCAAAATTAAGATTGTATAGGGCTACATCGGTATTGATCTTTGTATATTGATACAAAATTAATATTATATTTGGCCACAATGGTATTGACCCTTGTATATTGATGTAAAATTAAGATTGCATTGGGCTACATCGGTATTGATCTTTGTATATTGATACAAAATTAAGATTATATTTGGCCACATTGGTATTGATCTTTGTATATTGATACAAAATTAAGGGTAACGCTTCTTAAAGGTATTGTTCATAGTAATAGTTAAAAATGAAATGTCAAGTTTTGGCCTCTTGCTACCAACCGACATAAACTGTTTAGGATAATTAAGAAACGGAAACTAATAGTCATGAAAACATGTCATTTTGTTAGTTACTATGACAGTCTATCACAGTTATTTTCTAAGCTACTCAGAAATGAAGTTGCTAAGAGACAAGCAATATTTGCTTATCTAAATATAAGAGATAGATAGGTCATCTTCAAAAACCTCAAGAGATCTGCAGAATATGGCATTCAAAGATGTTTTCTTAACTTAAGATTTTTTGATATTGAGACATGTCAGCTCCTGACAGCACCCCCTATTCTACTCCAAGTAGAAGATGAGCATCGAAGAATCTCCAGTGGGAGATGGTTGAAATGGTGGTAAGCCTTTCTCTTGGCAAGAAATACCCCTTGCTTCAACTGTAGACAGACTTCTGTCCAAAAAGGACAAAACTTGGAAGCAGATAAGTCGACAGCCTAGCTCTGCCAAGACAGGGTAGGTAAGTCCTTCATAATTCCTGCTCTACAATCAATGTCTGTCAGAGAAATGGGGCCAAACAGCTGAAGATTGATGCTGTTATATATGGAGAGAAAATGAGAACTGTCCAGGCAGCCACTGGTATGTCATTTCTTAGTTTTGAAAGCTGTGGGTCCTGCACTTCCTATATAATCAGATATATTTATCCCTCTCAGGTCTCTGAGGTGGTTGAAGAAAAGATAGCTAGAGTCTCATAATTAAATTTTGAGTTGTTTAGGAATCAAGAGGGTGTTCTGGATCTAAGAAGATGTTTTTGAAATTTTGAGGCAAGTTAGTATAAAAGCTGAGTTAGATATAGAACTTTAAACTCATGGAGATGGTTAGATAGTAGAATGTTAAAGTCAGGTGCCAAATACATATGGACTGGACATTGGGAATGTATGCTAAGCCATATAACTCTTTTAATTGTGGCCTATTTATTTCTGTTGTTTTGTATTGTATTTATAGTTATAAGAGAAAGAACCATTTGTTGGACTGAAAGGGACAGCTGTTGGGGGGGAAAAGAAACACCTTAAACTAAAAAAAAAGAATAGGGTAGAGGATGGGGCGTTGAGGGGGAGGAGGGTGGAAGGATCGGACTGGAGGGGGGAGTAGGGAGGAGGTTGTGATTGAGATGTAACTTGAAGAAATAAAAAATAAATAAAAAAAAAGCCCAATGTTGACCTGGTGGCCATCAAACAATACCCCATGCCAAGACAGGCATGAGGAAGTATAAGGGCACATACCAATAGACTATTGGAACTTGGAATATTAAAAAAATGTCATTGAGCCTGGAACACTCCACTTCTGCCTGTGAAGAAACCAGGAACTGCCAAGAAGGCTTTGATCTGCAAGAGAGAAGTAAGTTACCTGTTTACTTACTGGAAGATGGAAAATGATGGCTCTCCCTAGCTAGGAAAGAGACCATTTTGCACATCTCAGATCACAGATTCCCTGAAAGGTCTGGGAGTTCTTGCAAAGAGCAAGCTTTTGCAAGCTATGCATTCCCCCTTATATCTTCTGATAAAGAAAGACCACCCATTCAGTTGGGGATCCCAGGAACAGAAACCCTTCAATCAGATAAAAATGGCCTTGACAACGGCACCAGCCCTTGGGTTGCCTGACCTAACAAAGCCTTTTCATCTCTTAGTGGCTGAAAATAAAGGAATAGCAAAAGGAGGGATAACTCAAAAATTGGGCCCCTGGAAAAGACTGGTGGCCTACTTGTCAAAGAAACTGGACCCTGTGGCTGTGGGGTGACCCCCATGTCTGAAAGCAGCGGCAGCTGTGACTGCCTTGGTCAAAGATGCAGACAAGCTGACTCTGGGACAATGCCTGACAATTACTATCTCACATGCCACAGAAGGGCTAATCAAACAGTTCCCCCCCCCCAGATGGCTGATTAATGCTAGGATGACTCACTATTAGACTCTTCATTTGAATGTGGAATGGCTTGGGTTTACACTACCAATGGCCCTCAACCCAGCCACCATGCTACCGGACCCAGACCTCGATCTACTGAGACATGAGTGCACCAAGGTCCTGGGAAAAGCCCACAGATGGAGGAAGAACCTCACTGACCAGCCCCTTCCTGATGCAGAGGCTGCCTGGTATACACACAGAAGCAGCTACATGAACAATGGTCAGAGAAAAGCAGGGGCAGCAGTGGTGACAGTAAATGGATTCATCTGGGTGGAACTTTTGCCTCTGGGAACCTCTGCCCAGAAGTCAGAAATAGCCCTGACAAAGGCAATGGAGCTGGCAGCCAGAAAGAAGAACAGCATCTTCACAGACAGCAGGTATGCATTTGCCACTGTTGTGTTCTTGGAGCCATCTACCAACAAAGAGGACTTCTCACATCTGAAGGAAAAACTATCAAAACAAGGAAGAAATCCTTGCCTTGCTCCATGCCCTGATGGTCCCTCTAAAAGTGAGTTTTATACATTCTCCAGGGCACCAAAGGGAAGCAGTCCAGTAACGAAAGGAAATCGGTTCATTGATCAAACAGCTAAGGAAATAGCAAGGCAAAATATCAGTCAAATTCTGTTGGTCTAGCACCTTGAGCTGGACACACTAAAAGGAGATCCCCCTCTAGAGTGCCCAAATCATGAGTTGTTAAAAATCAGACAATACCTGACTAATTATTTGGATAGCAAGGGATCATGACGCACTGCTGAGGGAAAATTATACTACCAGAAGGGGAGGCTTTCGGTTACTTTATCAGATGCACCACTTCACTCATCTAGGAAGCAAGAAGTTAGAACAGGCCATCAGTACTTCAGGGGTCTACATACAGAATGTAAGAAGGCTAGCACAGCATATAATACATGAGTGTCAGATATGTCAACAAGTAAATGCCTATTCAGCTACTAAACTCCCAGGAAAGAGGCTTAGGGGAAATCCCCCGGGCATGCCCTGGGAAGTTGCCTTTACAGAGATTAAGCCAAAAAAAAATATGATTACAGGTATCTACTAGTTTTTGTAGACACTTTTTCAGGATGGGTGGAAACCTTTCCAACAAAGAAAGAGACTGCTGCTGTTGTAGCCAAGAAACTACTAGAGGAAATAGTACCCCGATTTGGTATACCTAGATTCATTGGGTCAGATAAGGCCCAGCCTTCATATCCAAGGTAAGCCAAGGGGTAAGTGATTGGAAATTGCATTGTGCATATGTCCCCAGAGTTCAGGTCAATAGAAAGGATGAATCAGATCCTAAAAGAGACCTTAACTAAATAACCATGGAGACTGGTACTGACTGGGTGGTGCTCCTTCCCTTGGCCCTATTTAAGGTCAGAAATATCCCATACCAGTTTAGCTTAACCCCATTTGAGATGCTATTGAGGACACCAACTCCCCTAGTTCCCTCCTTAAAACCTCCTGACAGGTTTTAATCCTACCAGGCTGATCGGGATATTTTGGCCAGGTTCCAGGCTTTTGATATCACTCATAAGAAACTCTGACCTCAGTTTCATGCTCTTTGTGAACAATGTACTCCTGACCCAGGGCACAAATACAGACCTGGAGATTGGGTATACATTTGGAGGTATCGAGCTGAAACTCTGGAAACCTGATGGATGGAAAGGACCATTCCAGGTGTTGCTCAAGGTTGACAGAATTGTTGCTTGGGTCCATCTATCACACGTCAAGGCAGCCAAGTCCCCTGCCACCTGGAGAGCCACCCACCATCCAGACAACCCTCTCAAGCTCAAATTTAAAAGGAAAAACAAACTGTAACTATGCTGGGGGCTATCCTCTTGATCTATTGGTTGGAACCAGTCAAACTAATGGATCCTCACATGGTCCCCTAAACTTAACTTGGCAAATAATAAATGTGCACTCTGGGACGATGATATATTCCAGCAGCCACCAGGCCCCCTGTAGTACATGGTGGCCTAACTTAACCTTTGACTTACACATTCTGGGAACTGGATCCTGGGGAATTGATGAACAAGAAGAAGGAAGGGCATGGAACCAGGTGGGGGAGGCATGGAAACCAAGATGCTCTCTCATTCTGTGGTTCTTCTGGGTTAAGGAACAGTTCTCAAGGGGACCGCAGGGGGTTCTGTAACCCCTTGGGTTTGGAAACTCCCTAACTGCCACCAGGAGCCAAATTCCTCACCAAATTCCTCATCCCTTAGATAGCACCAATCAACTTAAAGATAGATATACTAACCATTGAAAACTCGGCGAATGTACTGTTGCTTGAGTCTACCCTGCTGAAACATATAGAATCTGATGTAAAACTCCACTTGTAGTCGCCTCCCTCCCCTTGCATGGGGACTCTGTGAGTACTGACCCCAGCGCGCTGGTGAATAAACCTCTTGCTTTTGCATATATTTTGAGTCCTGATGATTCCTTGGTCGCCCCAAATCCAGGAATCTGTTTCTTGGGCTCAACATTGTCTTCAGTGGTCAGTTTGTGTTGTTGATTATATTACTTTCCTATTGTCACAAATTATTATGAGTTAAGTGGCTTGAAACAAGAGCAGTTTCTGTTGTTCTAGAGATCAGTGGTCTGAATAAGTCTCCTAGACCTTAAAGGAGCCGTCAACAAGGCTGCATTCCTTTCTGCATGCTTTGGTGAACAGCTCATTTTCTTGACTTTTCTATCTTCTTAGACACTTCCTGCAAAACTCCTGGCCTTTAAATGATTTTCAAGGCCAGTGGTGGTACCTTCAGTCTTCCTCTGACTCTTCCCTCTTGCTTCCATCTTATGTATTTATAAGATGTTGTGATTTCACTGGCTGTATCCAGACAATCAAGGATAATTATATTTTAAGACCAGTTGATTATTGAACTTAATTTCACTTGCTACATTTATAACTTCTTGTTATGGAGCATACATATTTATGGATACTGAAGATTAGGTGTAGAAATTTTGGGAGGTCATGTTTTGTTTAATACATTGATATATATGCTTTTGCAAAAAATGGAATGGTCTTTGATTGTGGCTTTTAACAATTAAGAAGAAGAGATCATTCTTCTTATAATATCATCCTATGGGTAATTGTGATTGGAGAGCTTCAGTGCCATCTGCTTCCCTGAGTAAATGCAGGGACCCAAGCATCACTTTTGCCTGGTAGGTGGTTACCAGCACAAAATCCCAAACAACACTCCAGAAGGACTGAACCAAGTTCTGCTAACTCCCAGTGTACCTCAGATGTTTGGAAGTGCCCAGTTAGAGCCCATTTCCATGTCCTTCTCATATAACTTTTAACAGGCAGCCTTAACATCTCACTCTCCCTCCTAGGTGGGACACTATTTCTCAATGAATTTGCACCAATTTTCAATATCATTGGACTATTTTTGGGTTTCTGAAAGTATAAGTAAAAGCAAAGAAAATGACTTTTTTGTTGACGATTCTCAGTGGAGTCCTATGGGGTGTTTTTACTGAAACACTGTCAAATGTTTGAACTAACTTAGAATTATGTGACACTTTTAAGTACTTGAAGAGTAACAAGAATAATGTGTTAGCAGTGTAGGTGAAATCTGTATTTCCTAGAATTTGTTCTACAATATTTTCAACCTTTACATTGCACATAAAAATATTTTTCATTTTACTTTACCTTTTTTCCTCTTAAATAAATAAATAAAGAATGGAGCAGAAGAGTGTGATGTTTAGAATAACTAGAGAAGAAAAGCTCAGGTACATGGCTATGTGACAATGTGGAAATAAAGACTGAGTCAGTAGAGAGGGGTCAGCGGGTAAAGATACTTGGTGCCAAACCCAATGTCCCGAGTGTAATCCCTGGAGCCTAGGTGATAGAAGGAGAGAATCAACTTTTGTAAGTTGTCTCTGACATCCAAAAACACACTCACACACATATGTAAATGAAAAATTAAAGGTATATAAACAAAGCTTATCTAAATGTAACTGTGATTGTATTAAATAATCAAAGCAATTATTTTCCATGCAAGAAACAATTCAAATCAAGAGTCCCAGGTAACATTAAAAAACTTATCAATATAACATCACAGGCATTCTACTATTATTCAAATAAAAATGTCAATATTACTGTGTAGTTAGAGCTTTATTAGTAATGCTGGATGTTAAATGCTGGTCTGTAAGTGTACAAGTGTGGACACATGTGCATGCCCATGAATATTTATATTTGGAAGCTAAATCTTCTTTGGACTAATCTGTTGAGAATAAACTTCAACAGCTCCATTAGCCTCACTAAGATTTGGATTTTCCAAAGTAAAAGGGGTCCTATCTCTTACTGAGAAATTCCCAGGGTTAGGGACAGTCCCTTCCTTACTCAAAGCCACTGTCAATTCAACAAGGAATACTGAGTGTCATCAGAGCCTGAAGAACACAATATTTGCATACCTTTCTCCACAAGGAGTTGCCTACAAGTTGAATTGCTCAGTTGCTGAACTGGAGAGTGCTTACCTGACTTTAGAACTGTTGTCCAGCTGGAGAACTGCTAAATCAGAACAAAAAGAGCTGGTGTCAGTGGATGCATGTCAGCCATCTTTCTTTGGCTGGTCAAGCTGCTTAGGAAATGAAGGCAACCTAGTGTAGGAATTCTCAGGCTTTACGCCAAATATGAAACACACTGAGGACTTTCCAATACTAACAGATTTATGGACTCCTTTACTGCAGGGTTTCTGACGATGGCCTGGGCAGGCTTGACAGTTTGCATTTTTCAAACTAGATGCTAAGGCTGCTACTGTGGAGTGTACACTTTGAGAACAATCTGTCTAGCATTAGATTTAGTGGAAATTCATGAAAAAGACAAAGGAAGACTTCTGAGATGGTTACTACAGCACATGCATGCACATGTACATCCTCTCCTCCCTATCTCCTCTTTTTCTTGATAGGCAAGATGATGTAATGGTTGACACCATACTCCTTGACAGTTCAAATTTTTCCAGGCTACATGGATAGTACCTAAACTTTTTCTCCATTTCCTTACCTGTCAACTGAGGGCATGCCCATCAGGGATTTTCTGCACCTGAAATGAAAAGAAAAGCAGTCTTACAGCACAAAGTCTTTTGCAGCAACTATTAAGAAAACAAAAGAACAAAAAACTGTGGCTACTAGTACCTATACCCACAAAAATGGGTTGTTCTTGAGAACTCTTTCGAGGTCTGCCAGCTCAGAAATGTGATTGCTATCTCAAGTGAAGCTGAGTGCCCAGTCCTGTGGCATCTATCAGCCCAACGCATTTAGGACAGCAGTTATATCTAGTGCTTGTTCTGTGCTGGAGACCATGCTAAATCCCAGCAGATAGCTGACCAGTTTTGACTTTTGATATTTTCTTTGTTTATGGCTACATAGCAAAGTAGCCTAAACCTCTGTGGCTTCAATGTGCATGTCTCAGCTTATCATCTGTGAGAGAGAAACCAGAGAGCAGCTTTGCTAGTAGCCCTTCCAGTTCAGAATTTCATGAGTTCTCAGTCAGAATGTTTTTATGGCTAAAGCCATTTTAAAAATATCCTCCTGCCTAAGGGTCTGCTTCCAAGGTGTCTCATTGTTTTTTTTTTTTCCCAAGATGAGGCTGGTGATTGGCTGGAGAGCTCCTTCCTGAGCTGGACAGCAGAAACCCTCAGAGTCCAGGCTACAGCAGGAAGATGCAGGGGAGCACTTTGGGATCTTGTACTTGGGGGCTCTTCTCTTAGAGCCAATGATCCAGAAAAGAGCAAAGGGAAACTCAGTACCTTTTATGGATCATCCCCAGAGATCCTCCTGTCACCCTCCTCAGTATGTCTGGGTTTATATTGTACTTTTAAGCACTTAAATAGCAATAGAAGAGTAACATGTATTCAGGTGAAATCTTGGATTGGTGGGCTTGAGGGAGGTGAGAACACATAGAAAGGGTGAATACAAGGAGGGAGAATTGTCAGAACTACTTACTGTCTTAGTTTTCTTTCTTGTTTTTGCAGCAAAACACTGTAAGGGAGTTTTGGATAAAAGCAACTTAAGGGAGCAAATGTTAATTTCAGACCATAGTTCTGTGTCTGTGTCTGTCACAGCAGGACATTCCTAGCAGGAGCTTGAGAGAACTGATCTCATCACATTCATAATCAGAAACAGATATCAAAGAATGTGTGAACGGTAGCATTAGCCTCACAATCCTCTTCAAAACAGTCTATAACCCAAAACCAGGCAATTGTACCACTTTAAGTTTAGGCAGGCGCAAAGCCCAACCTAATCTAGATAATTCCTCATTGAAGTTCTCTTTCCAGGTGATTCCAGGTGGTATTAAATTGACTTTTGCAACTACTACAACTATCTTTTAGGTTGGCTAACATCATAGAAACAGAACATTAAGAAGAGTGATATCCATTAGTAAATAACTGTATTCAAGGATAGAAATGGAAAAAGTCACTAAATGGTCATGTAAGAAAGCTGGTTTCATCTAATAACTAGAGGGAACATCTGTCTCCTGGTTTGAAACAAGATTAGACACACTTGGAGGAGATGTGACATGAGGAAAGGAAAAGCAAATTATTCATGAGTAACAATGAGAGTGGTTTGCCCAAGTTTTGGGCTAGACTCATCCTCACAGGAAGTTCTATACAAAATACTCAACCACAGCTGTCATCCCTGTGTGTGTTCATTCATCACAATGATGTCAAGATTGCAAATGGAGGTAGTTCTGAGATTAAAAGCAAGCTCTAGCTACTTTCATATTGCTTTGAAGAGACATCATGACCAAGGCAATTTACAGAACAGTTTATTGGGCTTACAGTTTCAGAGGATGAGTCCATGACCATCATGGTGAGGAGCATGACAACAGGCAGGCAGGCAGGCAGGCATGGTGCTGGGTCAGTAGCAAGCTAGCCTGGCATGTGTGGCATGATAAGAGAGATACTGTCAAACACACACACACACACACACACACAGAGAGAGAGAGAGAGAGAGAGAGAGAGAGAGAGAGAGAGAGAGAGAGAGAGAGAGAGAGAGAGAAAGATTGTAATTTTCCATTGAGGGAAGGGAACAGAAAGAAAAACAGAAGAGGAGTCACTGAAGGGGTTAAGGTAGCTCTGAGCACCCTGGGTGTGAACTGCTCAGTGTCTTAATAACAGCACTAATACCTGTGCGTTTATATAAGCAGAACAAGTGAAAACCTGCCTTGCAGAAATTAGATTAAACAGTTGAAGGAGACAGTCATTTTAATAAGAAGCTTCTATATAAAAACCCTTGATACTTCATTATCTATTTATTCCTCTCAGTCACTCAATTTTATTTTATCCTTCATAATTAAAAAGGAGACAAAACCGAGTCTTTAAAAAAAGATCCAGTGCCACTGTGTTTTGTGTAAACAATATTGGTTGCATGTAGTTCATTTGCCTACGTCATTCACTATTGGCTGTTAGTCTTTCTCTCCCTCACCCCATCATAATGTGTTCATCTCATGAGATCTTCCCTAGCTTCACAAGGAGTAGAAATACCTGGGCACACTAATATTATCTGTAGAATCATACACAGAATTACAACATAGCCCTTGCGCCCTTTCTCTCCAGTCTGGACAGCATTTGTCACCCTTTGCACTCCTTTGATATGACACCTTTATTCATTTAAGAAAGTATTGGTTATCATTCATTCTCTTTTACCTTCTTAAATCCCTTGAACCAACCTTTCATTTGGAGGACTATGCATTTGATTCAGAGTGAAGTTTCATGGGAAGCAGTGGCAGACACTGTTTGATGATGGTTACATCTCCCCCAAAGAAGAATGCATTTGTATACATACATACATGTTTGCACATACATTGTTACTGCATTACTGATTCCTTAAAAGAAATCATTTATCTCCAATGATTTTCTCAGCACAACCAAATCCACCAGGAGAGACACCAAAGTTACCATGATGCATTTTTCCTTAGCGAGTAATCTAAAGCTCAGGGCAATCGTCTTTATTCAATATTTGCAGCGAAGTGGATGGAACTAGAGAAGCTCATCCTCAGTGAGCTAACACAGACTCAGAAAGATGCACATGCCATCTATTCACTTATAATTGGATTTTAGCCATGTAGTACAGGATAACTATCCTACAAGCAACACACCAAAAGGAACAGGAACATAGACCTTGTTACCTGTTAGTGGGACATTTTGCCCTAATGGAGTTGCCATATAGGTCACCAGTGCAAGAGGAAGGTCTTAACACTCACATGACTGTTGAACTGAGGAGGGCTGATAGGTAGGGGCAACCCACTCCGGAGGAGTAGGATAGGTGGGAGTGGGAGGAGAGGGTGGGAGTGTGGGACCGGGAGGGGTGGAGAGAGAGGACTGTGATGGAGATGTAACTTAAATTAATAAACAAACAAACAAAAATATTTTTAGTAAGAACCTCTGGGACTTACGCATAAACAGTCCTAGCATCATCACTGCTAAAATGTGAAGTTTGCCTAAAGTTAAACAGACCAGGAGAAAGAACCAGGTGTCAGACTGCCTGTGAGGGTGTGGCCAGACCTCATGATTTCCTGTGGGGAGGGTGCCTGTAAATGTTGGAGAGTAAGTTCCTGTGTATCTTCTGGGTATGGAATGCTGATTGTGTTTCCTGGATGTAAAGAGGGGAAATTGTGCAATTAAGTCATTAATAGATTTGATAAGTGAACGTAGAATAGCATGGGAATGACTTAAGCTGGTAGGCGAAATGGTGACTCTTGGCTTTCCCTTCAAGTCTGCTAATTTGTGATCAGCACTTTTCTTTAACCTACTGGGGGCTCTCACAAATTATGGGTGAATAGCTACCAAAAATATTCAAGGTAAGATGACAGGGAACAGATTTCTCTTGTGTTGATGCCCAAGGGTGGAATTGTGGGTCACACTGTAAGGTTATGCTTAACATTTTCATAAACGGACAAAGTGTTTTTCAAGAGTTGCTGCTTTATTTTTGCCCCTTTTGGGGCACCTCAGCATCATCTCAGCAGTTGTTATCTTCCCATTACTTTAGACCCTTGCCAGTGTATGAATGGTGGAAGTGTGATTACTTAATGACTAATTATGTTATACATGTTTTCATGTGCTTATTGTCCATTTGCATGATTTCTTACTTGAAACTTTCAAATTGCCTTCTTATTGATTTGTATAAGCTTTTTACATATTCTGAATATAAGCCTTTTCTGGAAGTACCATTTGAAAATATTTTCTTCCAATGTGTAGCTTGTCTTTCTGCTTTCTAGTCATTTTGAAACATCGGTATTTGCACTAGATTTTTTTGTTTTATAGATAAAAAATTATTTATTATCTTTAATTTTTATTTTTTTCTCTTTTTACTTTAATTTGTTTATTCATTTTAACATCCCATTTACAGCTCCCTCCTTCCTTTCCCCCCAATCCTACCCTCCCACCTTCTGCCCTCTTTCTCCCTCCACTTCTTCTCAGAGAAGGGACTCCCCAACCCTACCCAGTACTTCATGTTGAGTCAGAACTAACTGCATCCTCTTCCACTGAAGCCAGTCAAAGTAGCCAAGCTAGGGGAAAGTTATCTGACTCTAGGTAACAGAGCAGGTGTCAGGAATCACCTCCACTCCAATTGTTAGGGAGCCCACATAAAGATCAAACTCCCTCAGCTCCATGAATGGGGCCTGGGTTCAGTTCACGCATGCTCTTTGGTTGATGGTTCAATCTCTGTGAGCCCCCATAGGCCTGGGTTAGTTACCTCTGTTGGTCTTGTTGTGTAGTTCTTGTCTCCTTCCAGTGCCTCTGTCCTTCTCCCAACTCTTCCATAAGACTCAAAGGTCTCTGTCCAGTGTTTGACTGAGGGTCTCAGCATGTTTTGACCCTTTTCTGGGTGGGGCCTATCAGAGGACAGTCATGCTATGCTCTTGTCTGCAAGCATAGTAGAGCATCATTAGTAGGGATGGGCTCTCTCCCATAGGGTGGGTCCCAAGTTGGGCCAGTCATTGGCCAGCCGTTTCCTCAATTTCTGCTCCATCCTTATCCCTGAACTTCTTATAGGCAGGGTAGATTTTGGGTCAAATGTTTTGTGGGTGGGTTGATGTCCTCCTCTACTGACAGTCCTGTCTGGTTTTAGGAGGTGGCCACTTCAGTCTCCATATCCCCCACTGCTAGAATTCTCAGCTAGAGTCACCCACATATCCTCTCAGGAGCCTACCCTGTCACAGGTCTCCAGTTTGTCCCAGAGATCTCATCCTCATTAGTTTCCCTTCTCCCTCCCAGCCCTAAAACCTCCCACTATTGCTTTCCCACACCTGATCCCCACCCTCATTCTCCTCCCACCTCCTCTCCCACCCTGTTCCCTCTCATCTATTTCCTTTCTGAGTGAGATTCAAGCATCCTCCCTTGGGATGTTACTTAGCTTCTTTGGTCTGTGAATTGTAGCATGGTTATCCTGTACTATATGGTTAATATCCACTTATAAGTGAGTACATATTATGTGTGTCTTTCTGGGTCTGGGTTACGTCACTCAAGATGATCTTTTCTAGATGCTTCCATTTGCCTGCAAATTTCATGATTTTCTTGGTTTTAATAGTTGAGTAGTATTCCATTATATAAATGTACTATTTATTTTTAAAATCCATTCTATGGCTGCGGGACATCTAGGTTATTTCCAGGTTCTGCTTATTATGAATAAAGCTGCTATTAACATAGTTGAGCAAATGTCCTTGTGGTATGATGGAGCATGTTTAGGGGATATGCCCATGAGTAGAATAGCTGGGTTTTGAGGTAGAACTATTTCCAATTTTCAGAGGAAGTGACAAATTGATTTCTAAAGTGGTTGTACAAGTTTGCATTCCTATCAGCAATGGAGGAGCATTCTTCTTGTTCCACATCATTGCCAGCATGTGCTGTCACTTAAGTTTTTGATCTTAGCCATTCTGACAGGTGTGAGATGGAATCTCAAAGTCGTTTTGGTTTTTGTTTCCCTGAAGCAAGGATGTTGAGCATTTCTTTAAGTGCTTCTCAGTCTTTAGAGATTCTTCTGTTGAGAATTCTTGATTTAGCTCTGCACTCCATTTTTTAATTGGGCTATTTGATTTGCTGGTGTTTAATTTGTTGAGTTCTTTATACATTTTGGATACTAGCCCCTTGTTGGATTTAGGATTGGTGAAGATCTTTTCCCAATCTGTAGGCTCTTGGTTTGTTCTAACAACAGTATCCTTTGCCTTACATTCTTTATTTTTCAGTTTCATACGGTCCCATTTATTAATTGCTGATCTTAGTGCCTGAGTTATTGGTGTTCAGTTCAGTAAGTTATCTCCTGTACCTATGTGTTCAAGGCTGTCCTCTACCTTCTCTTCTATTAGATTTGCACTAGATTTTTTAATCCATGGCCTTTGAAAAGAATTGTATCATCAGCTATAAATGTCGTTGTATTATTTTTCCAGTGAAACAAAATCAGAAAGATTTCTGTTCTTGTTTACATCTCCTTCACTGGTAGGAATGTATCCAAGCATCACTTCTTTTGCATCAAGAGTCTCCCCTGGGCCACTTTGCTCACAGCTGCCCTGCAAGAAAGAAAGCTGTTACCCCTGCTTTGTAGATAAGAAAGTGGATTCAGTAACTTGCCCAAAACCAGAGAGAGAGAGAGAGAGAGAGAGCAAGAACAAGTCAGAATCTAGATTTAAATATAGCTCTAACCCCTGTCCTTTCCAGAAGTGGCCCACTAGCCTGTCTCAGGCATGCCAAAACAGGGGTCCTGTACAGCTAGCAGTGGAGTTTCGACTTTAGAGTCCTCTCTGCTCTTGACCTGGTAGAGGGACAAATAATATCTCTCCATTTCTTTTTCTAGCTATCCCTCTGCCAGATACAAAGTAACCCCTGTTGCTCAAAATAGCAAAAGAAAAAAAAAATACTGTTTTATTTCAAACAGTTAATATTCATCAAATGTTAATGAAAATACCTAACAAATAATTACAACAAACAGGATATCTGATTAAGATGGAAAAGATGACAACCCTGTGAATTTTTAATCTGAAAAATAAAGAATGTTACATTAATAAGACCTAATTATATCATTAAATATTTACAATTACCTTGTTTAATAGATTTTTATTTTTATTTAATATATTTATCTCTTAAATATCTGTGACACTTTCATGAGATTGATACATAAAATCCTATCAACTCTTACGGCAAAAGAGAATTTTAACTTAACATATTCATCATATTGATCTCAAAACTTCCATTTTATTTATTGTCCAAGAAAGCTAATAGCTCTTTTACTATTTATTATAATTGATATTTTTGTCACATGGAGTGATAAATAATTAATACCATTACAGGCACATCATATGCAATATACTTATTTGTAAAAAAAATTACAACAGACCATTTGAATAGTGTATTATACATTCCACTTTAATACTCTGCACTTATAATTAATGCTATGTTTTACAGGAAAACATAATTAATTTGGAGAATTTGTCTTAAAATGACCACATTTTGGGAGCCGAAGCTGAGGCAGATCTAGTCTAAACTAGCTCTGGGTTTGCTATAATGCAGCCGCTTCTAGAGGATAAGGAAAATTACAACACATCTATTGGCGAGTCCTTCACACCCTGGGGAAGTGTTTATAAAAGAGGAATGGTCTTCCAGACTCATGGTCAACATGTAAAAGCTGTATTTGATTTTAATTTTTGTGCAGTTTTCGTAATTGTGCTTTCGTGGAAAAGCAGCATGTCTTAAAGTTGCCAATAGCAATTAAATCCATCAGATATTTCTGTTCCCTCATCACAGGAATTTTTTAGGGAGGTAGAAAGACATGCTGATAGCATCTATATTGTCCCAATGAACTGCTCACATCTTTCCATGAGGCAGCTGGAGTGAGTTCCAGGGTGGCATCTGGGTGTGGGGGGTCAGGGCTAGCTCCACCTCTTCATAGGCATGAGGTCACTGCTTACTTTAGCTTATAGAGTATAAGCTCCCAGGGAAGGGGGCACATTGTTCTTCCTCATACTTTAATGCTATCTGACTTGTGTTAATATTGAGAATATTTCAGAATGGATGAAGGAAGGAATGATATCGTATTGGATCATAAAATGCTAACATACAATGACCACGTAGGTCTACAATAAAGTTAATACAGTCAGGCAGATAAAGCAGCCAAGAACACTTTCCTTATGGTTGTGCCTGTTGTCCTTAGTGGGGTCACCCAACACACAGGGTGTTGAGGCTGATGGCTTTGCTGTAGGATTATTTCTGAATACATTGGCATTGTATGGAACCATTAAGGTTTATGGTACACTTTAAGTCTGACATGTGTACACTAAAGTTCTGCCTCTCATATCCTATGCATTCTTTTTCCTGTTTCTTTATGCCCCTTCCTCAACAAAGTCAGGTATTTTGCTTTTATGACTTGTGCACATGAGTGACTCTGTCTGGATGCTTGTCTGCAGGCTGCTGACACCACCCACTCACCTAAATAGATGAAGCTGTACGAAGTAATATGTTCTGTCCTGGTTTTTAGTACCCTCCCTCTTCAACCATCAGTAGCTTCTAGCTCGTGGCTGATTAGGGCAGAAACATCATGGGTTGGGAATCACACTCAAGAAACTGCCTGTGAGTTCAAACTAAGGCCGGGAATTTTCTTGAAATTGTGGCTGTGATTGGTTTCTTCTTCTTTTCCATGATTCCTTCTCTTCCTGGAAGCATTTTTGGCATAGACTATGTGCATACAGACATCAAGGTCTGCTTCTGTGGTATTTGACTTAAAGTATACAGAGTTATATTTGGGTTTGCACTTGATGGATAACACTTCTCATCTCTCTTGAGAAAACTAAACCTTAGGAATATGCTTCTCTCTTCCCTTCTTTTAATGCCTGAGCTTAAGTCTCGATCAAAACCTTTGCTCAATAAATACCAACCTCCCTTTAAAAACCCAATTGAAAGGACCCCCAAGACTGAGCTCTAATGCTGACTGAGAAGCTGGCCTCAAGTACTTTCATGGGTCTGAAGCAGCCTCCTACAGAGAATAGGACTTCTCTGAAACTCTGTAACCTCACTTTTATGAACAGGACCTCTTTATTTCCTGGCAGCTTTTGGATTAAAAAAAATCTGAAGAAACAAAATAGATAAACAACAACAACAACAACAAAATCTGGAGAAGACAGGTCTTGGAATTATTTGTCTTCAATCTGTGACTTCTACAGGAAGCATGAACAATTTAGGTTAAGGAAACATAGAAACTATTCTCCTGAAATCCAATGATCGATTGGATAATACTTTGCACACTAGACAGTTCATATACATAAGCAACACAAGAGGATGAAACAAATTCTAAAGTTGCCACATGACAATGTGAAAGTGAACTTTCAGCTCATACAGAATCTGGTTATTAAAGATGAATTTTGTTTTTTTGTATATATGTGTAGGTATCATATATACGTATACACACATGCTTGCAAGTACCCAAAGAGGCCTGCAGTTGGATTCCCTGGAGCTGGAGTTACAGGCAGTTGTGAGTTGCCTGACATGGGTGGTTGGATCTGAATGAGTCCTAAGTGCTCCAAGTTCTCTTAGTCACTGATCTGCCTCACCAGTCATGTTTGCATAACATCTTTTGTTTCACTTCCAAACATTTCATCTGTAGGTCCAATAAAATATTTATCCTATTTCACATTATACAAAAGCATATAGTTTTGAGTAAATAGTAATCTATATGATAATGTATGGCAGGGTCCTCACTTGGGATGAACACAGGTCCTAAACAAGACACAAGGCGGACAAGCCATGAAGAAAAGAACTGACATTAGACTTCATTAAGATGTCATCAATAAGAAGACAATGTAGAGAGTCTCCAAAGGTAATTCAAATTTGTAGTGTAAAAATATAACAAAAGATTCATATCTTAAATATATAAAATATCTTATGCATCAAGCAAAAAAAAATAACCCACATTTAAAATGTGAAAAGATCTGTTCAAGGGCCTTCATAAAAGAAACTATCCAAATGGCCCATATAGAAAGGTGCTCAATGCAATTAGTCACTAGGTGAAACAAATTAATAAAGCCACAGTGAGAAACCACACATCCATCAGAATGGCTAAAGACAACAAAACAAAAATCAAAGCTGACAATACTAAATGTCAGCCAGGACAAGCTGGGATACACTTGCTGCTTAATGGAAATGTAAATTAGTGGGGTCACTTTGGAAATATGGAAGCTTTTAATGAAGTTTAACATCCACCTCTGGGCTACATCTCTGTTCCTTGTTAAATGTATCAAAAAGAATGGGATACAAATCCATACAAAAAATGATATTTATAACAACTATTGTCATCATAGTCCTGAACAGGGAGCAACTTAGATGTCCTTCCATGGTACAGTGAAAGAATAACTTGTATTGAAGACCCAGAAATAAGCCCACACACCTATGGTCACTTAAATTTTGATAAAGAAGCCAAAAACATACAATGGAAAAAGGAAAGCATCTTAAATAAATGCTGCTGGTCTAACTGGATGTCAACATGTAGAAAATTGCAAATAGATCCACACTTATCACCCTGTACAAAACTTAAGTCTAAGTGGATCAAGGACCTCAGCATAAATCCAGACACACTCTGAGGTGGTTGAAGAATAGTTAGCTAGAGTCTCATAGTTAAATTTTGTGTTGTTTAGGAATCAAGAGGGTGTTCTGGATCTAAGAAGATATTTTTAAAATTATGAGGCAAGTTAGTATGAAAGCTGAGTTAGATATAGAACTTTAAACTCATGGAGATGGTTAGATAGTAGAATGTTAAAGTCAGGGGCCAAATACATATGGACTGGACATTGGGAATGTATGCTAAGCCATATAACTCTTATAATTGTGGCCTATTTATTTCTGTTGTTTTGTATTGTATTTATAGTTATAAGAAAAAGAACCATTATTTGGACTGAAAGGGAGAGCTATTGGGGGGAAAAATAAATACCTTAAACTAAAAAAAAAAAAATAAAAAGAAGGGAAGAGGATGGTGGGGCTGAGGGGGAGGAGGGTGGGGATTGTGATTGAGATGTAACTTGAAGAAATAAAAAAAATAAATTATTAGTAATACTTAAAAATGAAATGTCAAGTTTTGACCTCTCGCTACCAACCGACATAAACTGTTTAGGATAATTAAGAAACGGAAACTAATAGTCATGAAAACGTGTCATTTTGTTAGTTACTATGACAGTCTATCACAGTTATTTTCTAAGCTACTCAGAAATCAAGTTGCTAAGAGACAAGCAATATTTGCTTATCTAAATATAAGAGATAGATAGGGCATCTTCAAAAACCTCAAGAGATCTGCAGAATATGGCATTCAAAGATATTTTCTTAACTTAAGATTTTTTTGATATGGAGACATGTCAGCTCCTGACAGCACCGCCTAATCTACTCCAAGTAGAAGATGAGCATCAAAGAATCTCCAGTGGGAGATGATTGAATTGGTGGTAAGCCTTTCTCTTGGCAAGAAAAGCCCCTTGCTTCAACTGTAGACAGACTTCTGTCCAAAAAGGACAAAACTTGGTAGCAGGGAAGTCGACAGCCTAGCTCTGCCAAGACAGGGTAGGTAAGTCCTTCATAATTCCTGCTCTACAATCAATGTCTGTCAGAGAAACGGAGCCAAATGGCTGAAGATTGATGCTGTAATGTATGGAGAGAAAATGGGAACTGTCCAGGCAGCCACTGGTATGTCATTTCTTAGTTTTGGAAGCTGCGGGCCCTGCACTTCCTATATAATCATATATATTTATCCCTCTCTGGTCTCTGAGGTGGTTTAAGAATAGATAGCTAGAGTCTCATAGTTAAATTTTGAGTTGTTTAGGAATCAAGAGGGTGTTCTGGATCTAAGAAGATATTTTTAAAATTATAAGGCAATTAGTATAAAAGCTGAGTTAGATATAGAACTTTAAACTCATGGAGATGGTTAAATAGTAGAATGTTAAAGTCAGGTGCCAAATACATATGGACTGGACATTGGGAATGTATGCTAAGCCATATAACTCTTTTAATTGTGGCCTATTTATTTCTGTTGTTTTGTATTGTATTTATAGTTATAAGAAAAAGAACCATTTTTGGACTGAAAGGGAGAGCTGTTGGGGGAAAAAAAGAAATACCTTAAACTAAAAAAAAAAAAAAGAAGGGAAGAGGATGGCGGGTTGAGGGGAGGAGGGTGGAAGGGTGAGACTGGAGGGGGGAGTAGGGAGGGGATTGTGATTGAGATGTAACTTCAAGAAATAAAAAATTAATTATTAAAAAAAAGAATAACTTGTAATGAATTTGAGTACATGAAGTATAGCTACACATACACTGGGATTTTCTACACTAGTCTGTAATGTGGCCACAGAAATAGATCCCACAAAATGAAGATCAAGTGAAAGAAACCATGTGCTAAAACATTCACTTAATGATTTACTTGTGGGTATGTAGCAAGCAAAGAGCTTGTCTAGCATGCATGGGACTATGGATTCAATCCTCAGCACCCTGTAGACAAAAACTATCTGTCTTTCTGTCTATCTATTTGTCTGTCTGTATATTTGTCTATCTGTTTATTTATCTTTCTTTCTATCTACTATCTATCAATCTATCATTCATTCATCTATCATCTATCTATCTATCTATCTATCAATCAATCATTTATCTACTTACTTACGAATGATAGTTCTTTTCTTATATTATAGCCTTGGCTGGCCTTGAACTTCATGCCCTACCTCCCAAATGCTGGAATTACAGGCATGCATCACCACACCTGGTTTTAATAATTTATTTAAAGTAATAATAGGCCAAAATAATCTATACAGCATAAGAAAAATCAGATCAAGCACTCCTGGTGTGTGTGTGTTTGTACATGTGTACTTTCAATGTATGGAATACATGCCTGACTACAGGGGGAGGGGATAGAGCAGGCACAGGAGGAGATAGGTTCTTGTTACCTTGCCTCTATTTCTTATCCAGATGATGGTTAGCCAAGTACTATAATCTGGTGAAGGACTTAACTGCATCTTTACAGTTTGGATACTTTTCTGTCTGTATGCTACATGTCAACATAATATTTGCTTAAAAATGCTCTATTAAAATTTATGAAGTGGGTCAAAGCATGATGATAAGCTTCAAACCGTGATTGACAAAGAAAGGTCTGAGTCAATAATAAGAGGCTTTATTTCCATTTGTGTGGCATGCGGCCTGGAAAAGCCATGAACTAGAAAGGCAAGGATACTTCTTCATCTCCAGGGATGAATCTGCCATTTTGTGGATATGGAAACCCAGGGGGCTCATTTCTCATTGTCACCGTATTCCTGAGCATGTCTGTGTGATGTATACAGTGCAGAGGTGCTATTGTGAAGATGAAAACACTAGCTGAGGGCCATGTGAGCCCATCCTTGTTTCTCCTCTCCCTTGATTGCCCCCTACAATTTCTGTCAGCTGCAACAGTCTGTGGAGTTCCACAAGGTTCTGTTAAGTCAAGTGTTTGTTCTCAGCGTGGTAGACTCAACCAAGGCTGGGTGTCTGCTCTGTTTCCTTTCTGTTGCCATGATAAACACTTTGACCAGAAGCAACTCAGAGAGGAGAGGGTTTATTCCATCTCACAGGTCACATTATTGAGGGAAGTCAAAGAAAGAACTCAAAGCAGGAAACAAGGGGGAACACGACTTTCTGGTTTGTCTTATAGCATACTCTGTGGTGGTTTCTTCTCAGTTGCTTTTTCATGTGATCCAGCATCATATGCTGAGGAAATGGTGCTACTCAAAGTGAGCCAGTCCTCCTAAGTTGATTAAGACAGTCTTTCATTGACATGTCCACAGATCAACCTAATAAAGGGAGTTATTCAACTGGTACTTTTTTTCAGGTATTGATAGCTCATGCTAACTAGGACAGTGTCTGACTATATGAATGTCCACAGATCTTCCTACAAATTGTTGTACTGTCTCAGTGCCTAGCATAGAGCTGACACTAAGCAAAAGATTTGAAATTTGAGGAATGAGAGACTCTGGTCATTAAAGCCAGCTCTGTCAGCTTTCATTCCATTAAAGGGGGTGTTTTAGATTATTACACATGAACAAATGACAGTGATCTTCTTTACTAAAATTTAGAAGTAGACATTATCTACTTGATTTCCCTCTCTGTTGTGTGGATGTCTCATTAACTATTGGGGACATTTTGTGAATAAAGCTATATTACCTACTAAAATGTAGACTTCCTATATCATGGATGGCATATCTGTGATAATTAACATTGGGTGTCAACTTAACAGCATCTAGAATCTCCTAGGAGATGGACCTCTGGGGCATGCCTGTGAGGGATTATCTGGATTGGGTTGACTGAGGTGAGAAGGCAATATTACAAATAGATTGAGGTCCTGGGCTGCATAAGAATGCCAGCAGCTATCAGAAAAAAGGAAATCATGCAATTTGCAGCCAAATGGATGAAACTAGAAAAGCTCATCCTGAGTGAGCTAACCCAGACTCAGAAAGATGCACATGGCATCTACTCACTTATAATTGGATTTTAGCCATATAGTACAGGATAACTGTCCCACAACCAACACACCACAAAGATCAGGAACATAGACTTTGTTACCTATCAAGGGGACAATTTTCCCTTGGGGTGCTACCACATAGGCACCCAGTGCAAGAGGAAGCTCTTAGCCCTCATATGACTGTTGAACTGAGAAAGGCTGATTTGTAGGGACACTCCACATCAGAGGAGTGGGATGGATGGGAGAGGGAGGAGAGGTTGGGAGGGTAGAGATGGGAAGGGTGGAAAGAGGGCACTATGATGGAGATGTAACTTGTTGTAATAAATAAAGATTTTAATAAAAAAAAATGCCAGCATAGCATACCACAAGGACTTCTGACTATGGATGCAGTGTAACTGGTGGCTACTAGTTCCTGCCACCATTTACTTCTCTGCCATGGTAGTCAGCAGCCTTGAACTGTGAGCCAAAACAAACTCTTCCTTAAGCTGCTCTTGTTACAGCAACAAGACAAATAACTGATTCAACATCTGTGACAAATGTACTAGTCTTTGCCTGTCTCTCCCTATCTGGTTTAGAGGAGCTGGCCTGGTCTCTGCTGCAGTTGCCTGGAATCATGTCATGTGAATATAGGTGGGAGCTACTGAGAAACAAATACTACTGCTTTTGAAAAGGGAGATACACAATTTGATTCTTAAATGTGATAGTTTCATACACTTAATCATTGAGATTATCTTCCTGGGAACACTGGAGCCTTTGTTCAGATGACTTCATTTCCTCTGAACTCTTTGATGCTAAGTTTTTGCTGCTTGAAATATTTTCCTGAGGTCTAATGAAACCACAGACTATGTACTTGCCTGACCACCCCCTGAAAACCATATGGAAGTGGTGGGTGGCAGAGGCAGTTCTTGGCTTTAACCTGAGATAGTAGAGTTCATTGGGAGAAGCTAAAGGGCCTATTCCCGAGGCTCTGTCTGTTTTTGCATAGGTGATAGGGTTGGATTAGTCAGTTATGAATTATTCAGAGGTAGATTAGCCAGATAATAGATTACTCAGACCTCTGCTCCTTTTCTACTTCTCTTAGCACATCTGACTCTTGCTCATTTCACTCTAACCTGGCTGCTCCCAAGGATGTAGAGAGACATAAGAAAAGAAGATAAAGTCTAGAAGTTCTCAGCAATGTTCAGAGTAGTAAAAAATTGACCTGATGTCTAACATCTGTACCTGTAGGGGAAAGGAAGGAGAGGAACTGGCATCAACTCAGCAGTGTGTGTTGTTCGAAGGCATGCCTTTAGCTACACTGACAGCAAAGCAAATGAACAGAAAAGCAAGTGGGTACCCAGGTGTGAAGAGAGAGTAGCAGTGGGTGCCCATTCCAGGCATACTGTCAGAAAGACTAAACGTGGGTTCTGCAAGGTGCATCTGAGCCTAGTGATCCTTGGAATGTATGTTCCAATGATGCATTAGGTGATATGAATATTGTATCACAATAACTTTTCACTTTACATTATGGTAGGTCTAGCAGTAGCTTAAAGTATAAAGTGAATTAGTTGCTGAATACAAGTTTGGAGGGAGTGACTCTAGTGTAGGTACCGTGCATAAGAGGTGTCATAAAAAGTCCATGATTTGGGAACTAGAGAGATGGTTCAGTGGTTAGGAGCACATACGACTTTTGCAGATGACCTAGGTTTGGTTCTTAATATATGTACGGCAGTTCACAACTGCCTATGACTCCAGTTATAGGGGATGTAGTAGCTTCTTTTGGTTTCCTCAAGCACTGAGCATGCACGTGGTGAGTATATATACATTTAGGCTAACACACATACACAGAGGATTAAAATAAATAAATACATCTTTTAAAATGTACATCCTTTTTCATTTTTTGTTGTTCTGCTGTCTAAATAAAATGAAACGATTCTAAACAAAATCCTTATTATATAGTTTCAAATTGATGCTGATCTCAAAATATGTTCCGCTGGTATGCAGAAAATAATATGAGTGAAAGACATTATGCCTACTGTTGTTGCTTGAGTTAGATTAGGTTTCACTTAAATTTATTTTATTTGTGTATAGGTATACATTTGTGGTGTATGTGTACATGTATAGGGTATATGAGTATATGTCCACATGTGTGTATGTGGACACAAAGTCGACATCAGGTGTCTTCTATTCCTTTCTACCTTAGTTTTTTTTTTCCTGCCTTAGTTTTTATATTTTATTTTATGTGACTCATGTTTGGTTTGTGAATATGTTTTTGTACCATGTGCATATCTGATGCCTGCAGAGACAGAAGAAAGTATCAGATACTCCGATACTGGAGTTATAGACAGTTGTGAGCCACAATGAAGGTGCTGAGAATCACACTCGGTTCCTATGGATTGCAGTCAGTACCTGTAACAATTGAGCAATCTCTCCAGCCACCCTGCCTTAGCGGTTGAGACAGTTTCTCCTTCCTGAGCCTGGGCTTGCTGATTGAGCTAGATTGGCTGGCAGAGTACCATCTAGTACACTAGTTCAATAGGGCTAAAGGCTCTAGATAGACACTAGCTTGACTTCTCTGTGTCCAATGAGTTGTGTAAGTGTTGTCTTTAGCAATAGGGCCTTACCATAAGTTTGTGGAGAGCAATCAACAGTCTTGGTAATAGTCTGGATTGTTTGGGAGCTCCCTTGTGGTCCCCTTGTCCAAGAACTCAATTAGATGTAACCTACTCCTGGCACTGAAAGCTGAAAGTTTCATTTGAGGAGAGATGGCCAGTTGGGCTCTATCTCCCACATTATTTGGCAATATTATTTAAGTTGCCTTCATTATGCATATATTTTAGAATACTTCTACTTTATTAGGTTTTCATACAACCTCTAAAATGGCCTTTAGTTTTAGCTGTCCTTCCCCATATTCCCTCCTCCTCCTCCTTTGCTTTCTCCTCCCTGTTTGATCCTTCCATTCCTGTCTTCTCCCTTGTTCATCTATCTATTCTATTTCCCCTTCCTAGGGAGATCTATCCCTCTTTCCTATTCCCTTACTCTATACCTAACCTCTATGGTTATAGAGAATATAGATTCTTATTGAAGACTTAAGAGCTAACATCCATATATAAGCATATATATATATATACCATATTTGTCTTTCTGGGTCTGAGCTACCTCAGTTTTTGTTTTAACATTGATGCTGGGGATACGATCTCATATTCCAATGATAGAGCAGCAATCTCTTTATCTATTGGGTCAGAACTGCATCACAATCCTATTGCAGTAACTGGGAAAGGGGAAAAAAAGGAACATTTGCCTGAGGTTTACCACAGTTGCGCAAGTCTGGGATCATTATCTACAAGCCCAAATCCTGCATATACAAGAAAGGCGCTGAGGAGGCACTGCCCCTAATTAAGGAGCTATTGGAAGCTGATAGTTGCTGCGGGGAGGGGAGCTCATGTTTCTTAGAGATCTGGTCACTGATAACTTGTCTATGCTCTATGGGATGGCCCATAGCCATGCACACATAGACAACATCAAACAGACTTAGTGGGTTTTAAAAATAAAAGAGGACATGAAGTTGGGAGGTAGACATATGAAGGAGACCTGGGAAGGTTAATGAGAAAAATGGAGGAAATTATAATCATACTTCATTTGTGCAAGTGTGAAAGTCTCTTTTTTTTTGTTTTAGTTTGATTCTTTTTTTCCTCTTTATTTTTTATTTCTTCAAGTTACATCGCAATCGCATTCCCCTCCCTACTCCCCCCTCCAGTCCCACCCTCCCACCTTCAACCCCCATCCTCTTCCCTTTCTTTTTAAGTTTAAGGTATATCTTATTTCCCCCAACAGTTTCCCTTTTCAGTCTAACAAATGATTCTCTCTCTTATAATAATAGATACAATACACAACAACAGAGGTAATTAGGCCACAGTTATGAGGGTTATATGGCTTAGCGTACTCAAAAATTTTAAGGGATATTTTAAAGTATGCACATATTATGCACATATACATATGAACTGATGACCAGGGTGAAACATACTTCCTGTTTCTTTAATTTGCACCATAGTCCAGAATTTGGGCATAGCCTTTAAGATTATCTTTTTTTATGTTTACTTATTACTTCCATTTACATCTCCATCACAGTCCACTCCCTCTACCCCTCCTGGGCCCACCCTCTCCCCCTTCTCCCACCTATTCTACTCCTCCAGTGTGGGGTGCCCTACATATCAGCCCCCTTCAGTTCAGCAGCCATATGATGGCTAAGAGCTTCCTGTTGCACTGGAGGTTTATATGGCAGCTCCACTAGGGCAAAGTATTCCACTAACAAGTAACAAAGTCTACATTCCTGCTCCTTTCAGTCTGCTAGTTGTAGGATAGTTTTTTGTTGTTGTTGTTTATTTATTACTTCAAGTTACTTCTCCATAACATTCCCCTCTTTCCACCCCTCCTGGTCCCACCCTCCTACTCACTCCCTCCTCTCCCACCTATCCTACTCCTCTGGAGTAGGTTGCCCCTACATATCAGTCCCCCTCAGTTCAACAGTCATATGAGTGTTAAGAGCTTCCTCTTGCTATATGGCAACTCTATTAGGGCAAAATGTCCCACTAATTAGTAACAAAGTCTATGTTCTTGTTCATTTTGGTGTGTGGGTTGTAGGATAGTTATCTTGTACTACATGGCTAAAATCCAATTATAAATGAATTGATGCCATGTGCACGTTTCTGAATATAGGTTAGCTCATTCAGGATGAGCTTTTTTAGTTCCATCCATTTGGCTGCAAATTCCATGATTTCCTTGTTTCTGATAGCTGAGCAGTATTCCATTGTGTAAATGTACCACAGTTCTTTTTTTATCCATTCTACAGTTGAGGGACATCTGGGTTGTTTCCAGTTTCTAGTTATTACAAATACATTTGCTATGGACATAGATGAAAAGCTGTCCTTGTGGATTGGTGAGGAATCATTTGGATGTATACCCAGAAGTGATATGGCTGAGTCTTGAGGCAGAGCTATTCCAAGTTTTCTAAGATATCACCAGACTGATTTCCATAGTGGTTGCACAAGTTTGCACTCCTACCAGCAATGGAGGAGTGTTCTCCTTTCTCTACAACCTCGCCAGCATGTGCTGTCATTTGAGTTTTTGATCTTAGCCATTTGGACAGCAGTGAAATATAGGAACAGAGCAGTTGATCGATGGAATCGAATTGAAGACCAGAAATAAACCCACACACCTATGGTCACTTAATTTTTGACAAAGAAGCCAAAACCCCACCGTGGAAAAAGGACAGCATCTTTAACAAATGGTGTTGGTCTAACTGGATGTTGACATGTAAAAGAATGCAAATTGACCCATAGTTATCACCTTGCACAAAACTTAAGTCCAAGTGGATCAAAGACTGAACATAAAGCCAGACACACTAAATCTAATAGAAGAGAAAATAGGGAAACGCCTTGAATTCATTGGCACAAGTGACAACTTCCTGAACAGAACACCAGTAGCTCAGGGTCCAAGAGTAACAATCAATAAATGGTACTTCATGAAACTGGGAAGCATCTGTAAGGCAAAGGACACTGTCATTCAAACAAAATGGCAACCTACAGCCTGGAAAAAGATCTTTATCAACCCCACATCCAACAGAGGGCTAATATCCATAATCTATAAAGAACTCAAGAAATTAAACATCAAGAAACCAAATAATCCAATCAAAAATGGGGAACAGGGCTAAACAGAGAATTCACAAAGGAGGAATGCCTAATGGCTGAGAGACACTTGAAGAAATGTTCAACATCATTAATAATCAGAGAAATGCAACTCAAGATGACTCTGATATTCCATCTCATACCTGTCAGAATGGTTGTAGGATAGTTATCCTGTACTATATAGGTAAAATCCAGTTATAAGTGAATAGATCCCATGTGCATCTTTTTGGGTCTGGGTTAGCTCACTCAGGATGAGCTTTTCTAGTTCCATCCATTTGCATGATTTCCTTGTTTCTGATGGCTGAGTAGTATTCCATTGTGTAAATGTACCACAGCTTTTTTTATCCATTCATCGATTGAGGGACATCTGGGTTGTTTCCAGTTTCTAGCTATTACAAATAAAGCTGCTATGAACATAGTTGAGGAGATGTCCTTGTGGTTTGGTGAAGAATCTTCTGGATGTATGCCCAGGAGTGGTATGGCTGGGTCTTGAGGCAGAGCTATTCCAAGTTTTCTTAGATATCACCAGACTGATTTCCATAGTGGTTGTCCAAGCTTGCACTCCCACCAGCAATGGAGGAGTGTTCCCCTTTCTCCACAACCTTACCAGTATGTGCTGTTGTTTGAGTTTCTGATCTCAGCCATTCTGACAGGTGTGAGATGGAATTTCAGAGTTGTTTTGAGCTGCATTTCTCTGATGATTAAGGATGCTGAACATTTCTTCAAGTGTCTCTCCGCCATTAGGGATTCCTCTGTGAATTCTCTGTTTAGCTATATTCCCTATTTTTTGATTGGATTATTTGGTTTCTTGGCATTTAATTTCTTGAGTTCTTTGTAAATTATGGATATTAGCCCTCTGTCAGATATGGGGTTGGTAAAGATCTTTTCCCAATCTGTAGGTTGCCACTTTGTTCGAATGACAGTGTCCTTTGCCTTACAGAAGCTTTTCAGTTTCATGAGGTCCCATTTATTGATTGTTGGTCTCATGGCCTGAGCTGTTGGTGTTTTGTTCAGGAAGTTGTCACTTGTGCTGATGAGTTCAAGGGTTTTCCCTACTTTCTCTTCTATTAGATTTAGTGTGTCAGGTTTTTTGTTAAGGTCTTTGATCCACTTGGTCATAAGTTTTGTGCAAGGTGATAAGTATGGGTCTATTTGCATTCTTTTACATGTCAACATCCAGAGACCAGAACTATTTGTTGAAGATGCTGTCCTTTTACCATTGTACAGTTTTGGGTTCTTTGTCAAAAATTAAGTGACCATAGGTGTGTGGGTTCATTTCTGGGTCTTCAATTCGATTCCATTGATCCACTGGTCTGTTTCTATACCAGTACCATGCTGTTTTTATTACAATTGCTCTGTAGTACAGCATGAAATCCCTGATGGTGATACCTCCATATGTTTTTTTTTTTTTTTTTATTGTACAGGGTTCATTTAGCTATTCTGGGCTTTTTGATATTCCATATGAAGTTGAAAGGCTTTTTTCCAGGTTTGTAAAGCATTTTGTTGGTATTTTGATAGGAATTGCATTGAAATCTGTATATTGCTTTGGTAGGATGGCCATTTTTGTTATGTTGATCCTACCTATCCATGAGCATGGGAGAGCTTTCCATCTTCTGATGTCCTCTTGTATTTCTTTCTTCAAGGACTTGAAGTTCTTGTCAGGCAGGTCTTTCACTTGCTTGGTTAGAATTATCCCAGGTATTTTATCTTGTTTGTGGCTATTGTGAACGGTGTTGTTTCCCTGATCATTCTGAGCCCATTTATCTTTTGTGTAAAGAAGGGCTTCTGATTTTTTTGAGCTAATTTTATATTCGGCCACCTTGCTGAAGGTGTTTATCAGTTGTAGGAGTTCTCTGGTGGAATTTTTGGGGTCACTTATGTATAGTATCATATCATCTGTAAATAAGGATAATTTAACTTCTTCCTGTCCAATTTGTATCCCCTTGATCTCCTTTAGTTGTCTTATTGCTCTGGCTAGAATTTCAAGTACTATGTTGAAGAGATATTGGGAGAGTGGGCATCCTTCCTTGCCTTGTTCCTGATTTTAGAGAAAATGCTTTAAGTTTCTCTCTATTTAATATGATATTGGCTACCTGCTTGCTGTATATCGCTTTTATTATTTCTAGCTGTGGTCCTTGTATTCCTGCTCTCTCCAGGACTTTTATCATGAAAGGGTGCTGGATTTTGTCAAATTCTTTTTCAACATCTAGGGAGATGATCATGTGGTTTTTTTCTTTCAGCTTGTTTATATGGTGAATTATGTTGATGGATTTTCATATGTTGAACCACCCCTGCATTTCTGGTATTACATCTACTTGATCATGGTGTATGATACTTTTGATGTGTTCTTGGATTCGGTTTACCAGTATTTTATTAAGTATTTTTGCATCTGTGTTCATGAGGGAAATTGATCTGAAGTTCTCTTTCTTTGTTGGGTCTTTGTGTGGTTGAGGGATCAGGGTCACTGTGGCCTTGTAGAATGAGTTTGGTAGTGTTTCTTCTGATTCTATTTTGTGGAAGAGTTTGAGGAGTATTGGTATTAGCTCTTCTTTGAAGGTCTTGTAGAATTCAGTGCTGTAACATCTGGTCATGGGTTTTTTTTTTGTTTGTTTGTTTTGTTTTGTGTTTTTTTTTTTTTGGTTGGGAGACTTTTAATGACTTCTATTTCCTTTAGGGTTAAAGGACTGTTTAATTTGTTTACCTGATCTTGATTTAACTGTGGTAGGTGGAATTTATCAAGAAAATTGTCCATTTCACTTAAAATTTTCAAATTTTATGGAGTACAGATCTTTGGAGTAAGACCTAAAGATTCTCTGGATTTCCTTGATGTCTGTTGTTATTTCTCTTTTTTCATTTCTGATTTGGGTATTTTTCCCTCTGCCTTCTAGTTAGTTTCTCTAAGGGTTTGTCTAGTTTGTTGATTTCCTCAAAGAACCAACTCTTGGCTTCACTGATTCCTTGTATTGTTCTTTTTGTTTTGAAGTTGTTGATTTTAGCTTTAAGTTTTATGATTTACTGCCTCTGTTTCTCTTGGGAGTGATTGCTTTTTTTTTTTTTCTAGTTCTGCCAGTTCTGTTTTTAAGTTGTTAATATGAGCTATCACAATTTTTTTCTTGAAGGCACTTAGTGCTATGAACATTCCTCATAGCACTGCTTTCATTGTGTCCCATAGGTTTGGGTATGTTGTGCCTTCGTTTTCATTGGATTTTAAGAAGTCTTTGATTTACTTCTTTATTTCTTCCCTGACCCAGTGGTCATTGAGTAGAGAGTTGTTCAGTTTTCATGCATGTGTAGGCTTTTTCTTATTTCTCTAGTTGTTGAATTCCAGTTTGAATCCATGATGGTCTGATAAGATACAAGGGATTATTTCAATTTTCTTGTATCTGTTGAGGCTTGCTTTGTGTCTGACTATATGGTTAATTTTGGAGAAGGTTCCATGTAGTGCTGAAAAGAAGGTATATTCATTTGTGTTTGGGTGAAATGTTCTGTAGATATGTTAGGTCCATTTGGTTCAAGACCTCTGTTAGTCTCATTATTTCTCTGGTTGGTTTCTGTTTTGATGATCTGTCCATTGGTGTGAGTGGTGTGTTGTAATCTCCCACTATTAATGTGTGGGGATACATGTGTGGTTTAAACTTTAGAAGAGTTTGTTTTACAAATGTGGGTGCCCTTGTATTTGGGGCATTGATATTTAGTATTGAGATGTCATGTTGATGGATTTTTCCTTTGACTAGTATGTAGTATCCTTCCCTATCTTTTTTTGATTAATTTCGGTTGAAAGTTTATTTTGTGTGATATTAGGATAAATACTCCAACTTGCTTCCTGGTACTGTTTGCTTGAAAAACCTTTTCCAAGACCTTTACTCTGAGGTAGAGTTTATCTTTGTTAGTGAGGTGCATTTCTTGTATGCAGATCCATTCTGTAAGTCTGTATCTTTTTATTGGGGAGGTGAGTGCATTGATGTTGAGAGTTATTGATGACCATAAATTATTTCCTGTTATTTTGATGTAGGTGGTGATTGTGTGTTTGTGTGTTTCTTTTGGTTTAGCATGAATGGAGTTTTTTGTTTCCTGTGTTTCCTTGGGTGTAGTTATCCTCTTGGGGTTGGAATTTTCCTTCTAGGATCTTCTGTAGAGATGGATTTGTGGATAGATATTGCTTAAATTTTTTTTTTTTCATGGAATATCTTGTTTTCTCTGTCTATGTTGATAGAAAGATTTTCTGGGTATAGTAGTCTGGGCTGACAACTATTATCTTGTTTTCTCTATGTTGATAGAAAGATTTTCTGGGTGTAGTAGTCTGGGCTGACAACTATGTTCTGTTAGGGCTTGTAGGACATCTGCCTAGGCCCTTCTGGCTTTTAGAGTTTCTGAGGAGAAGTCAGGTGTAATTCTGATGGGTCTGCCATTATGTTTATTGACCTTTTTCTCTTACAGCTTTTAATATTCTTTCTTTGTTCTGTACTTTTGGAGTTTCAATTATTATGTGGCGAGAGGAATTCCTTGTCTGGTCTAACCTGTTTGGTGTTCTGTTTGCCTCTTGCAACTTTACCACCATCTCTTTCTTCAGGTTTGGGAAATTTTCTTCTATGATTTTGTTTAAATTGTTTTCTTGACCTTGGAGTTGGGAGTCTTCTCTTTCATCTATGCCTATAATTCTTAAGTTCTGTCTATTCATTGTGTCCTTGATTTCTTGGATGCTGTGGGTGAGGAATTTTTTAGATTTCTCATTTTATTTGGTTGTTGTATAGTTTCTTCAATAGAGTTTTCCCCACTTGTGATTCTGTCTTCCATCTCTTGTATTCTATTTGTGATACCCATGTCTGTAGTTCTTGTTCTCTTTCCTTGGTTTTCCACCTCCAGGATTGTCTCTGCTTGTATTTTCTTTGTTGCTTCCATTTCCAATTTCCAATTTTGAATTGTTTTATCCATTTAATGTGCCAATTTTGTTGTCTTTGTCTGCAAAATGTTCAAATCTTTCATAGCCTTGTCTCTTTCCCACTCTTGTTTGACTGAGTTAGTTTGGAGGTCTCTAATGGAATTCTCCATTGCTTTCATTTGTAAAATTATGAATCCTTTAAGTTCTTCTTGTAAAGCCTCTGTCATTTTCCTAAGTATAGATTTGTCATCATTTTCATGTGTTTCAGCTTTGGTAGGATGATCATGGCTTGCTGTACTAGCATAGCTGAATTTTTTTGGAGTCATATTTTCCTAACTTTTGTCAGTTCTGTTATTTTGCTGGCCTTTAGCCATCTGGTTGTCCTTAGCTGTTTGTTCCTGGTACCTTCTGGACTTGGTGCCAAGGATTCAGCTTTGGTGTACAGGCAGTGTAATCTTGTTGATCTGTAACTCTCTGCAGGCTGGATGGGGCCTTGTGTTGGAGGCTGGTTCTCAGTGCACCTCCCAAAGCTCACCTCTTCCTGTTGTGTCCCAATTGAGAACTTGGGTTAGAGGATGGGGTGGGATGTTTTATTCCTGTCTGCAGGTTCCTGAGATTCAGCTGGTCTTTTTTTGTGATGTTGGTAGGCCACAGACTGTATTTCATAATGCATGCACATATTCATATGAAGTGATTACTAGGGTGAAAACATACTTCACGTTTCTATAATTAGCACCATAGTTCAGAATTTGTGACATAGCCTTTAAAATTATCTTTAAAAATTAAAGTTGTGCATCAAAAACAATATTAACAGAGTAAAAGAACAGCCCCCAGAATGTTGAAAACAGCTTCAAATCCTATACCTGATAAAGCATATTCACACTATTGAGTGAACTTCTAAAACTCCACGATAAAATAATCCAAACAACCTAATTCATAATGAGATAATACTTGAGTAGATATTTCTCTAAAGATATGGCAATAGTCAATGAGGAGAAGAAAAATGCTTCATTAATCTTGAAGAAAATTCAAGTCAAAACTAGGAGATACTACTTGATACAGTTTACAACAGTTTATCATGAAAATGTCAGGAAATAAGAGTTGGTAATGATGTGGAGAATTGAAGTATTATGCAATATTGGTGGTGATATAAAAATATTAAAATGTTTGTGTTGACAATATTGGTTTACCTAAAAAATAAAGATGTACTTATTCATCATATGATCCAACAAGTCTATTCCTGGATATTTTCCCCAAAGAAATAAAGATGAGGTCTCACCAAATATCTGAAAAAAAAATGAATGCCCATATTCATCATTATTTATAATAGTTAAATTATAGAAGCACATATATTTCAATGAAATTCTGAGGAATGTGTGGAATATCCTACTCTTAACAGCAGATAGATGATTCAGGCAAACACTGACAGGCACTTAGGAGTTAAACTGCACTCTAGCCCAAACAGATTTGACAGACAGTCATAGAACATTCTTCTAACAGATGTGGGACATTCATCTTTACAACATTTCTGGAATTTTCTCTAAAACAGGTCATATTTTAGACTATAAAGCAAGTCTTAGTAAATACAAGAGAATGAAATAATTTCTTGTGTCTTATTAGATCATAGTGGAATAAAACTAAATACAAGAGAAACCATGGAAACTATGCCAACACTTAAAGATTGAAGAACATTTATTTGAATGATTAGTGAATCCTTAAAGAAATAAGGGACAAAAAAATTTAAATTTACTATAATCAAATGAAAAGGCAAGTACAACATATCAGAATATTTGGGATATTACAAATGCAGCTGCGAAAGCAAAGTTTATAGCTGAGAGTGCTAGCACTACAATATCAGAAAGATCTCCAAAGATCTCCAGAGTTAAACATGAACAAGTGAAGTCTCAAATCATGAGCTACAAAGAAAGAATAAGGATCAGAGCAGAAATAAATAAAATGAAGACTAAAAGAACAATACAAATACTCGACAAAATGAAAAGTTGGTCATTTCAAGAAAGTATAAACAAGATGAATAAATCTTTATGAAAACTAAAAAAAAATCAAACTGATAAAATTACAAAAACAAAATGAAATGTTAAATAGCTACTAATAAAGTCCAGAGGATAATCAGGGAATACTTTGAAACCTGTATTTCAAAAGATGGAAAATCAAGAAGAAATGCATAATTTCCTAGGTACATATGACCTACTAACAATAAGCTCAAGGAGCTATAAACCACAAAAGTAAATCTAGAATTAACAGTGAGGCAGAAGCAATAATAAAATTTCTTAATAAAATATTTGCAAATGAAATGCAACAACATATGG
>CAJQZJ010001969.1:7203615-7278972 GCA_907164525.1 Lophiomys imhausi
AAAGGTCTACATTAAACCCCTTGTTGGAATGCTTTACCCTTTCCACAGAACAGAAACTAAAACAACCTGTTATACAATTAGTCACAAATACAGTCCTGAAGGTTTCTTTTGCCCATACACATGAGTATTGTCTAAAAACATGTCTTCTTTGTGGCAGTGAGGTCCTGCCACCACTGTGCTTGGCTGAGTTCACAAATCTGTTGTATCCTGTAGCTTCCCTGTCACTTTTCCGGCTCTCCTCTCCTGCTAAGCTTTGTTTCCTGGCAGTAATTAGAACCTCCACCACTGCCATACCTATTGCTACTGCTGGAGCCTCCATAGCCACCTTGGTTTCGTGGTTTAACAAAGTACTGGACTCCACCACCATAAGGGCCAGAGCTCCTGCCTCCCAAGTTTTCCCCCTTCATGAGTCCAAAATTTGAAGACTGATTGTTATAATTTCCAAAATCATTGTAGCTTCCGCCACCTCCAAAACTGCTTCCATCATTACCAAATCCATTGTAGCCATCCCCACTGCCACCATATCCACCACCACCATGGCTGCCACCAAAGCCACCACGACCACTAAAGTTTCCTCCTTGATCAAAATTGTTATTGCCACCAAAACCACCTCCAGGACCGCCGCCAAAGTTTCCGGAATCACTTTGACCTCTCTGGCTGAAGGACTAGTCATCTCCTGCTTTGATAAGGCCTTTCTTACTTCACAGTTGTGGCCATTCACAGAATGGTATTTCTGAATAACAATCTTATCCACAGAGTCGTGGTCATCAAAGGTGACAAAAGCAAAGCCCCTCTTCTTCCCACTGCCTCTGTCAGTCATAATTTCAATAACTTCAATTTTCCCATACTGCACAAAATAGTCTGGGAGGTGATGATCTTCGGTGTGTTCTTTAATACCACCAACAAAGATTTTCTTCATAGTTAAGTGGGCACCTGGTCTCTGGGAATCTTCTCTTGACACAGCTCTCTTGGGTTCCACAACTCTTCCATCCACCTTGTGTAGTCTAGCATTCATGGCGACATCCTCTTCCTCCACAGTGGCGTATGTAACAAACCCACAGCTCCTGGATCTCTTGGTGTTTGGATCTCTCATTACCACACAGTTGGTGAGTGTCCCCCATTGCTCAAAATGGCTCCTCAGACTGTCGTTGGTCATTTCGAAGCTCAGCCCTCTGATGAAGAGCTTCCGCAGCTGCTCAGGTTCCTTGGGAGACTCTGACTTAGACATGACAGCAGGGAGATGAGATAGCCTTCGGCGATACTTCTACAGCCGCGTCAACAGGCAGAAAGGAGTAAACCCCCGAACGTATCCCGAATTTCTTAATTAAAAAATGTTTTGAGAATTTTATGCATGAGCATTGTATTTACCTATTTTACACTCCTTCCAAGTTCTTTCATGTCTCCCTGACCTTCTCTTAAATTCAAGACTATTCTTTTAAAATTAAATATATAATTAATGGTTTATATATATATATATATATATACAATGCAATTATTTATATAGCTATGTATGTATACACACACACACACACAAAGAATTAGTGTGTGTATGTGTGTTTGTATTACTGAATTCATTTAATTTTGGTCACATGTACATGTTATAGGGCTGACCAATTGAGACTATGTAATCCATTAGGGGTATGGTCTCTGGAGAAAGCTAACTATCTTTCTCATAGCAGAAGGTCTTCATCTGGGATGAGGTCTTTTAAACCTTCCCCCACTCATTTGTCATTTGCAGGTCTTATTTAGACAATCATACTGATATTTTCCTTTCATATCTAGAAGACATTATCTCACAGCAAGTGTCTTGTTCCTTTGGCTTTTTCCATATCATCTTTCAGATTATCTCTGAGTCTTAGGCATAGGGGCTGCATTGCAGATATATTAATTGGGAGATGATCCAGTGGTCAGTTATTCTTTGCAATTTGAACAGTTATGAGTCTCTGTATAGTCTCTGCTGCAAAAAGGAAGCTTCTTTGATGACGGGTAAGGGCTGAATTTACCTGTGAATATAAAGTTTAATATTAAGAATATGATTAGAAATTGTATTGGTTTAGGAAAATGGCAGCAATAAGTTCTCCCCTGGGGTATATGAACTCAGAAGTCACATAGGTTGTTGGCCAGGTTTTCAGTATCAGGCATAAATTTCCTCCTATTGAGTGTTGCCTAAGTCCACCTAGACAGCTTTCAGTTACCTCCAAATTAAAAGTTACCATTGTTACATGAATGGAGTTATATTTGGGATGGCTTGCTAAGCTGGTCATTGCTGTGGTTCATGGTCTTGGCAGATGGGGTAGAACTATGATGGCTTTTCCTGTTTCTCAGCTTTCATAATGCCTTCTGATGCTATGAGAGCTATTCCTTAGAGAGGAGGTTTCCAGGTCAGTTTTAGCTTGAAGGAGGAAATGGAAAAATAGTAGTAGTGGGAACTTTAGTTAAAGAGGGAGGGTAATACAGGGGGGGAAAGGACTAAGAAGAAATAAATGGCACTAAGCATATTTGAGAAAGTCATAGAGTATTATTTTATAATCTTATTTAAATGCATGCATATAAGCAAATATATTTATATCTATCATCTATGTCTATTATCTATCTATCATCTATCTTCATCATCATCTATAGATAAATATAGATATGGAGTATACCACATTGAATGATAGTGCCACTCCGCCCCCCCCCCCCCCCCAGATTCATAGATTAACAAAAACTCCAGTGCCAGACATGGGAATCCTCTCTTGGAATTGTGTATGTGTGGGGGATTATCAAGACATTCCTAAGAAGATATAGACTACTGTTATTGCCTTTATAGTTGTCTCCCAGAACCTGGAGGTAAAACACTATTGCTGCAGACACCACACACTTGTTTTTAATCAAGGTTACCAAAACATAACTTGGAAAAAGGAAATGTCAACAAATGGTGGCATGAGAACTGGATATCCACAGGTAGAAGACTGGAAATAGATCTCTGCCTATCATCCCATATAAAAACAAATCCAAACTGATCAAAGATCTCAATGCAAGACATGTAACTTTGGAACTGCTGGTGGAAAACATGGTAAAACACCTTTAGGTTGAGTCACAGAGAAAAGGACTCCAGCAGCTCAAAAAAATAGGAAGAATGGAAAACTAGGATTTCATGAAATTCAAAAGCTTTTGTAGGGCAACAATGTCATCTACAGAATGAACAGACTGCTACAAAGGGGAGAAAATCTTTGCCAACTATTCATCTGATGAGAGATTAATATCTATATACAAAAAGAACTAAAAAAAAACAAACACAAGAAAAACAAATCATCCAATCAATAAACTGTCAATGAATTAGATAGTTCATAAAAGAAGAATTACAAATTATTTTCTGTAATAAATATGTAAAATATTCAACATCCTTCACTATCAAGATACTGTAAATTCAACCTGTTACATCTCATCCCAGTCAGATTGACTGTCATGAAGAAAACAAACAGGCTATTAAGATGACTCAGTAGGTTAGAACATTTGTTGCTCAAGCCTTTACAACTTGAGTTTGATTTCCAGAATCCACTGTGGAAGGAGAGAACTAACTCCTGAAAATAATTCTCTGATCTCTGTACAAACGTCATAGCATTTGTGAACCTATACTCAAACAAATACCTCACACCCACATGAATAACAAAATAAAAATTAGACACATAAACAAACAAAAATGATAAATGCTGGCAAGGATATGAAGAAAGGCAAATCATTTTTCACTGTTAGTATTAGTATAAACTGATCTAGCAACTGTAAAAGTCAGTGTGGAGATTCCTCAAAAGCCCAAAATTAGATCTATCATATATCCTAACTGTACCAATCCTGGATATATTCCTGTTCCATACTACTGAGATACTTGTATATCCATGTTCATTGCAACACAATTTACAAGAACCATGATATATAACCAGCCTAAATGCCCCTCAATGATGGGTAGGTAAAGAGAATGTGATATATTATGGTATATACACAGAGCAAAATTTTATTTAGGCATAAAGAATAATGAAACTATGTCATTTGTAGAAGAATGTGTAGAACTGGAGATCTTACATGTTAAGTGAAAGACAAATATGTTTTCTTTTATGGTAGAACATAAATTAAAGTATATCTCTACATATTTATATAAATGTGTGTACTCGTGTTTGTGTGTGTGTGTGTGTGTGTGTGTGTGTGTGTGTGCATATATGATGTAGTAGTAGGTAGAGGAAGAAGTTGGTCACCAGAAGGAAGGGGTAAAGTGGAAACAAGAGCCCATAATGATAGAAATCTCATATTTTCTTTCACTTGAAAAATATAGACTTAAATACACACATGTGCACACACATGCATGCATGCACATGCATACACACAAGTTGTTTGTAGAGGTATACATCTATAAATCCAGCAATTGAGGAGGGGGCAAATACAGGCAGATAACCGGTCTTCTAGTGAAAATGAAACACTAAAATCTAGGTTCAGTGAGAAACTCTGTCTCAAAAACTAAGATGGAGAGCAGCAGAGGAAGACACCAAAGTTGATTTCTGGTCTTTACATGTGCACATACCAGTAAGTACATCAATACACATATGTATATATAACATCACACACACATACACACACTCACACACACATAATAGCAATAAAAATATGACATGAAGGCAGGAAGACAACTATTTGCAGGGAAGGGGACCAGTGTGGCAGCCAGCCAATATGAGCAAAGAACAATGATGAACTGCACAAAAAGGTCATGACAAAACCCACGGCTTACATGCCAACTAAAAAATTTATAAAAATATAATTCCTTAAGATGGTTACATTTTATATTGTATTCATTTTATGATATTACAAATTGGGGGAAAATAAATTTAAATGATCAATCTAAACATAGATATTGTAGGAGTCTTGCTAGTAGTACCTTCTCCTGCTACCTCAGATGAAATATTGAAATCTACATGTACCTTCTCCCTGTGGGCCAGTTGCTGATCTCACATTTCTAATCTAATTGGCTACAGCACTAAGTTACTCTTGGAAACTGTGATTAATCTTGATAACCCCTCTTCCAGCACATTCATGTGTCAAAAACTGTCCAGAGCATGGTCTGCACACTTATCTTCTTTCATGTTCCTTCCTGTAAATGTAAATGTTGGTAATGGTGATTATTCCTAGGGGAATTTATTTTACTTTTTGTCTTTGGAGGCTTTTCTAAATTTCTCATGTTCTTTTCTTTAATATTTATTTATTACTTCAGGTTACATCTCCATCACAGTGCCCTCTTTCCACCCCTCCCAGTTCCTCCCCCCACCCTCTCCCCCCTATCCCTTCCATCCCACTCCTCTGGAGTGGAGTGTCCCTACATAACAGTTCCCTGCCCCAGTTCAGCAGCCATATAAGGGCCAAGAGCCTCCTCAGACACTGGGGGCTACAAGACAGCACCACTAGGGCAAAGTATCTCATTGACAGGTAACAAAGTCTATGTTCATGTCCCCTTTGGTGCATTGGTTGTAGTATAGTTATCCTGTACTATATGGCTAAAATCCAATTATAAGTGAATAGACGCCATGTGCATCCTTCTGAGTCGGGGTTAGCTCTGTCAGGATGAGCTTCCCTAGTTCCATCATTTGGCTGCAAATTGCATGCTTTCCTTGTTTCTGATGGCTGAGTACTCTTCTGTTGTGTAGATGTACCAAGTTTTTTCTTTTTCTTTTTTTAATCCATTCATCTGTTGAGGGACATCTGGATTGTTTCCAGTTTCTAGCTATTACAAATAAGGCTGAGGAAACTTCCTTGTGATTTGGTGAGAAATCATCTGGATATATAGCCAAAAGTGATATGGCTGGGTCTTGAGGTAGATCTATTCCAAGTTTTCTAAGATATCACCAGACTGATTTCCATAGTGGTTGTACAAGCTTGCACTCCCACCAGCAATGGAGGAGTGTTCCCCTTTCTCCACAATCTCACCAGCATGTGCTGTCATTTGAGCTTTTGATCTTAGTCATTCTGACAGGTGTGAGATGGAACCTCAAAGTCATCTTGAGTTGCATTTCTCTGATGATTAAGGATGCTGAGCATTTCTTCAAGTGTCTCTCAGCCATTTGGGACTCCTCCTTTGTGAATTCTCTTTAGCTCTGTTCCCCATTTTTTTGATTGGATTATTTGGTTTCTTGGCATTTAATTTCTTGAGTTCTTTGTAAATTTTGGATATTGGCCCTCTGTCAGATGTAGGGTTGGTGAAGATTTTTTTTCCCAATCTGTAGGTTGCCATTTTGTTCGAATGACAGTGTCTTTTGCCTTACAGAAGCTTTTCAGTTTCATGAGGTCCCATTTATTGATTGCTGGTCTTAGATCCTGAGCTGCTGGTGTTCTGTCCAGGAAATAATTGTCACCTGTGCTGATGAGTTCAAGGGTTTTAGCCACTTTCTATTCTAATAGATTTAGTGTGTCAGGCCTTATGTTAAGGTCTTTGATCCACTTGGACTTATGTTTTATGCAAGGTGATAAGTATGGGTCTAATTTCATTCTTGTACATGTTGACATCCAGTTGGACCAGCACCATTTGTTGAGGTTGCTGTCCTTTTTCCATTGTACAGTTTGAGTTATTTGTCAAAAATTAAGTGATTATAGGTGTGTAGGTTCATTTCTGGGACTTCAATTTGATTCCATTGATCCAGTGGTCTGTTTCTATACCAGTACCATGCTGTTTTTATTACTATTGCTCTGTAGCACAGCTTGAAATCTGGGATGGTGATACCTCCAGATGTTTTTTTATTGTACAGGATTGATTTAGCTATTCTGGGTTTTTGTTATTCCATATGAAGTTGAGAATTGCTTTTTCCAGGTCTATAAAGAATTGTGTTGGTATTTTGATAGGAATTGCATTGAATCTGTATATTGCTTTTGGCAGGATGGCCATTTTTATTATGTTGATCCTACCTATCCATGAGCATGGGAGATCTTTCCATCTTTTGATGACCTCTTCAATTTCTTTCTTCAAGAACTTGAAGTTCTTGTCATACAGTCCTTTCACTTGCTTGGTTAGAGTTATCCCCAGGTATTTTATCTTGTTTGTGGCTATTGTGAAGGGTGTTATTTCCCTAATTTTTTTCTCAGACCATTTATTTTTTTTGTATAAAGAAGGGCTTATGATTTTTTTGAGTTAATTTTATATCCAGCCACCTTGCTGAAGGTGTTTATCAGCTGTAAGATTTGTCTGGTGGAATTTTTGGGGTCACTTATGTATACTATCATATTGTCTTCAAATAGGGATAATTTACTTATTTGTTTACAATTTGTATCCCCTTGATCTCCTTTAGGTGTCTTATTGCTCTAGCAAGAACTTCAAGTACTATGTTGAAGAGATATGGTGAAAGTGGATATCCTTGTCTTGTCCCTGAGTTTAGAGGAAATGCTTCAAGTTTCTCTCCATTTTATTTGATGTTGGCTACTGGATTGTTGTATATCAATTTTATTATTTCTAGGTATGGTTCTTGCATACCCGTTCTCTCCAGGACTTTTAGCATGAAGGAGTGTTGGATTTTGTCAAATGCCTTTTCAGTATCTAGTGAGATGATTATGTGCTTTTTTTTCTTTCAGCTTGTTTATATGGTGAATTACGTTGATGGATTTTCATAGGTTGAAACACCCCTGCATTCCTGGGATGAAGCCTACTTGATCATGGTGTATGATACTTTTGATGTGTTCTTGGATTCGGTTTGCCAGTATTTTATTAAGTATTTTTGCATCTACGTTCATGAGGGAGATTGGTCTGAAGTTCTCTTTCTTTGTTGGGTCTTTGTGTGGTTTAGGATTCAGGGTGACTGTGGCCTCATAGGATGAGTTTGGCAGTGTTTCTTCTGATTCTATTTTGTGGAAAAGTTTGAAGAATATCGGTATTAGCTCTTCTTTGAAGGTCTGGTAGAATTCTATGCTGAAACCATCTGGCTCTTGGCTTTTTTTGGTTGGGAGATTTTTAATGATGGTTTCTATTTCCTTGGGGATTATAGGACTGCTTAGTCTGTTAACCTGATCTTGATTTTACTTTGGTAGTTGGAATCTATCAAGAAAGTTGCCCATTTTGCTTAGGTTTTCAAATTTGGTGGAGTATAGATTTTTAAAGTAGGACCTAAAGGTTCTCTGGATTTCCTCAATGTCTGTTGTTATTTCTCCCTTCTCATTTCTGATTTTGTTAATTTGGGTTGTTTTCCCTCTGACTTTTAGTTAGTTTGGCTAAGGGTTTGCTAGTTTGTTGATTTTCTCAAGAACCAACTCTTGGTTTCATTAATTCTTTGTATCATTCCTTTTGTTTCTATGTTGTTGATTACAGCCCTTCGTTTGATAATTTCCTGCCTTCTGCTCCTCTTGGGAGTGTTTGCTTCTTCTTCTTCTTCTTTTTGTTTTTGTTTTTTCCAGTTCTTCCACTTCAGCTGTTAATTTGCTAATATGAGCTGTCACAATTTTCTTTTTGAAGGCACTTTTTGCTATGAACTCTCCTTGTAGCACTGCTTTCATTGTGTCCCATAGGTTTGGGTATGTTGTGCCTGCATTTCATTGGATTTTGAGAAGTCTTTGATTTCTGTCTTTATTTCTTCCCTGACCCATTAGTCACCCAGTAAAGAGTTGTTCAGTTTCAATGAGTATGTAGGATTTCTATTATGTCTGTTGTTGTTGAGGTCCAGCTTTATTCCATGGTGATCTGATAAGATACAAGGGGTTATTTCAATTTTCTTATATCTGTTGAGGCTTGCTTTGTGTCCGACTATATGGTGGATTTTGGAAAAGGTTCCGTGTGGTGCTGAGAAGAAGGTTTATTCTTTTGTGTTTGGGTGAAACATTCTGTAGATATTTGTTAGGTCCATTTGGTCCATGACCTCTGTTAGACCCATTGTTTCTCTGTTTGGTTTCTGTCTTGATGACCTGTCCATTATTGTGAGAGGGGTGTTGATGTCTCCCACTACTAGTGTGTGGGTATCAATGTGTGGTTTAAGCTTTAGAACAGTGTCTTCTAGAAATGTAGGTGCCCTTGTATTTGGGGCATAGTTACTCAATATTGATATGTCATCTTGATGAATATTTCCTTTAATGAGTATGTAGTGCCCTTCTCTATCTTTTTGATTGACTTCAGTTGAAAGTCTATTTTATTTGATATTAAGATGGCTACTCCAGCTTGCTTCCTGGGTCCATTTGCTTGGAAAACCTTTTTCCAGCCCTTTACTCTGAGGTAGCTCCTGTCTTTGTTAGTGAGATGCATTTCTTGTATGCAGCAAAATAATGGGTCTTGTTTATGGATCCATTCTGTAAGCCTGTGTCTTTTTATTGGGGAGTTGAGTCCATTGATGTTGATGGATATTAATGACCAAAGGTTGTTATTTCCTATTATTTTGATGTAGGTGTTGGTTGTGTGTTTCTTTTGGTTTAGCTGCAGTGGAGTTTTTTTGCTTCCTCTGTTTTTTTTTTTTTTGGGTGTAGTTATTTTCTGTGGGTTGGAATTTTCCTTCTAAAATCTTCTGTAGGGCTGGATTTGTGGGTAGATACTGTTTAAATATGATTTTGTCATGGAGTATCTTTTTTTTTCCATCTATGTTGATAGAGAGTTTTGCTGGGTATAGTAGACTGGCTGGGCACCTATATTCTCTCAGGGCTTGTAGGATGTCTGCCCAGCCCTTGTGGCCTTTAAAGTTTCTGAGGAGAAGTCAGGAGAATCAAACCCATTCTTATGGGTCTGCCATTATATGTTACTTGACCCTTTTCTCTTACAGCTTTTACTATTCTTTCTTTGTTCAGTACATTTGGAGTTTCAATTATTATGTGGTGAGAGGAGTTTCTTTTCTGATCTAATCTGTTTGGTGTTCTGTATGCCTCTTGGAATTTTATTGGCATATCTTTCTTTAGGTTTGAAAAGTTCTCTTCTATGATTTTGTTGAAGATGTTTCCTGGACCTTGGAGTCAGGGGTCTTCTCTTTCCCTATGCCTATAATTCTTAGGTTCTGTCTTTTCATTGAGTCTTTAATTTCTTGGAAGTTATAGGTGAGAACTTTTTTAGGCTTCTCATTTTCTTTGGTTGTTGTACTGATTTCTTCCATTGAATCTTCCATGCCTGAGATCCTGTTTTCCATCTCTTGTATCCTATTGATTCTCCACCTCCAGGATTAACTCTGATTGTGTTTTCTTTATTGCTTCTACTTCCAATTTCAAGTCTTGAACCACTTTATTTGTTTTATACATTTCCTGTTCCAATTTGCTTGTCTTTGCAAATCTTTCAAATCTTTCATTGCCTTGTCTCTTTCCTGTTCATGTTGGGCTGCATTGGCTTGGAGGTCTCTACTGGTATTCTCCAATGTTTTTATTTGTAAAATTGAGGATTATTTGTATTCTTTCAGTGTTTTTCATTTCTTCTTGAAAGGACTCCATCATTTTCCTAAGCATAGATTTTTCATCATTTTCATGTTTCAGCTGTCGTGGGTTGTTCAAGGCTTGCTATGTTAACCTCAGTGAATTTCATGGAGGCATATTTCCCTGAATATTGTCAGTTTTTTTCTTTTGCTGACCGTTAGACATCTGGTTGCCCTAAGCTGATTGTTCCTGATGTCTTCTGGACCGTTTCAGTGGCACTGCTGGTCCTCTTTAGGTTGTTGTGGTGACCGTGTGACTATTGGGCGCTCAGGTAACTGAGAGGTACCTCTATCTGGCAGTTGGGGCTACCTTCCAAAGCCCTGCAGTAATCAGACCTGCGGGAGACTGTACCAGTACAGGAAGAGCAGTCCTCTGCACTGTCTGAGCGCAATGTTCTTCCAAGTGATTTTATATCCATTAGAGGGACCTTTATGCCCAACACCTTTCTGGGTAGGCCCAGATATGTTTGTGCCTCCCTGCCAGCTGCTGCATGGCTTTTGCTGGCTTCTGTGGAAGGGTCTGCGCTGGCCTCTGCTCTGGGTCCTGGGTCTGTGTCCCGTGCCAGTGGCCTCTGCTCTGTACCCTGGATCTCTTTGCTGGTCTCTGTTTTGGACCTTGAGTCTTTGTCCCTTGCCACTACCCTCTGCTTTCAGTCCTGAGACTGTGCCCCAAGCCATTGACCTCTGCTTTGGGCCCCGAGCTTGTGTCCAGTGCCTCTGACCTCTGCATTGGGCCTGAGTCTGTCCACTTGCTGGGTTTTTGAGTGTCTCTTGCCCACTACCGTAGCTCACTCCTTGGCCAGAATTCTGCTCTACTCCGAGCCCCACTGCCTGGGTTCCAGGCTGAGTTGCTCCTAGTTGTCTGGGTTCTGCTCCTTGCTGCCTGGGTCCATGCTGCGCTGAGTCCTGCTGCCTGGATTCATGCTGTGCTGTGCCCCGCTGCCTTCCAGCATTCTCAAAGACCCCTCTCTACTTCTGTGTCTCCCGGAAGACAAATTTCTCATTTTCTGTAGCCAGTTGTCACCGGGGAGAAGTATTTGAATTGGTAAAAGAAGTTGCCCTTCCAAGTTGCTAAATCCCCTGCTCTTCATGTCTCTAACACACATAGGAACTTTTCTCAGTTTATAGAGCATGTGTCTGTTTCTGTCAGACTGTGTTTTTCTGGAGAGTAGAGATAAGGACTGTAGAACGTTACATGGAGCCTAGTTATTTCTTAAGTTTTCACTGAAGTCCAGTGAACTTAATTTTGTTTGTCATGAGGTCATTCATAAAGTTAAAGATAAAATAAAATAAAAATTCCCTGTGTGTCAACCCTTAAAATCCTCCAGAGAGAGAGAGAGAGAGAGAGGGAGAGAGAGAGAGAGAGAGAGAGAGAGAGAGAGAGAGAGAGAGAGACTGTTTTTGTTTGTTTGTTTGTTTTTGAGACAGGGTTTATCTATGTATCCATGCCTGTCCTGGACTCCCTTTGTAGACCAGGCTGGCTTTGAACTCAGAGAGATCCACCTGCCTCTGCCTCCTGAGTGCTGGGATTAAAGGTCTGCACCACCACATCTGGCAAGAGAGACTGTCTTAAACTTTAATTTCTTTTGGAAGTTATCCTATGTCTCTGTCATCATTTCTAAAATTGCACAGCTCCTTGGGGGCTTGCTTAAGGACCATGCACCAGACCTTAGCTTCATTCCTAACTTTGGGAGAGGTAGGGGCAAAAATGTATTTTCTACAAACTTGATTTCAGTCTAATTTGAACATAGTTCCTAAGTTTTTTTCCTAAATTATATGGACGTTAAGTTGAGTCTGGGCAGGAAGTTTCTGAGCAGTTGGACATTGGGTTATTGAAGTGTTAAGAGTAATTTATTCCAGAACATACTGAACATACTATATATTTATTCAGTCTAAAGTTTTGACAACAGATGAGCAAAAACATTTCCCAGTTAAGGTAGTAAAGACATTTTATTCTAGCTGGCTAGACTAGCTGACATTTTGATTTCTTACTAAGGTTCTGAAATATTGGCGTGTAATGATTTTGGTGTAAATCATATACTTTTATTTATGCAGATGTTATGGAGCATTTTATATGAGTAATATTAAATAATTTGATTTAACTAATGAGTACTTGAATTAACAAGTAATGAAATAAGCAATACTAAATCTGACACACTCACCCCTTGTAGACTTAAATTCTGGAACAGTCCAAGTTACTATTTTTGCTGATCTTTGGGTGAGTTTAATAACAGCTGTAAGATTTTCTGTCAACCAAGTGGAGGGCCATGGGGAAGGAGAATGAATGACAACAAAGTGTAATGATTCATGTATGAAGATAACACAAGGAAACACATTACTTTCTATGCTAACCTAATTAACTAAAGTAAACTGTTGAGGGAGGGTCTAATATTGTTTCTGATACATTGAATTCAATGCTGAGATCTGGTTACTGCCCCTTCTGAGGCATTCTCTTGATTGGTTAATAAAAGTCGCTTATGGCCAATTAGCTGGGCAGAAAGAGTATAGGAAGGCGGGACTTCCTCAGATCAGCACAGGAACCCGGCACACACAGAGACTCTCCCTTTTCCGCCAGGAGACACAGAAGGAGACAGACGTCTGGAGAAGTCTGGAAGGTACTCACAGGCACATGTTGGTTTGGGGTTAACTTAGAGTAGCTAATTGAGAGTCTGCCCAGCTAAGGGCTAAGCATTAAAATATTAAAAGGTCTTGGTGTGTTTAATTATTGGGGAAAAGACTGCGGCAGCTTATAGGCCCTCAGTCCAAGCAGTCCTGGGCTGTTGGATTCCCAGACTCCCCTTGAGCCCAGGTGAATCTTCTGCCAAGCTGCCGGTAATTCTACCAGCCTAATATAACAACTTATATTAATTAACGGAGTTTAGGTTATAGGTGGTGTAGGCCACCTTTGGTCCTGGGGCTCTTTCTCCAGGATAAGTTAGGCAACCAGTTAAGGAACTCAGGCCAGGCTGCCTGCTCCTCTGCCAAGCCGCTGGCTACTCCGCCAGCCTAATATTACAGTTTATACTTACTAATAACTACATTAATTAATTAATTTGCAGTTTTCAGGTGGCACCCAATGTGGGGCGCCATATGTAGAAAAAATATGGCTAATTAAACTATTTAACCAGTATTTATATTATTGTTAATTGGCTCGGCAGTTGTTAATCTTTAAGCAGCCATTACAAATGAGTACACAGACACCATGTGGATTTTAATAAGCCTTGGCCTGAATTGTGCAATCCTAGCCCATCTAAGCTAGCTCTTAATTCTATTACCCAAATATGACCCCATATATACATACGTCCCCTTAGACTGCCATTCTCCACGATATACTGATGTTCCTGGCCATGTGGATTGAGGTTCCTTTTTCTATCCCATGGTGTGTGCCTCCTTCCTGCTGCTCCTGGCTGGAATGCCTTCTTCTTCCTGCTGCTGGCTAGAATGCTTTAATTCTCTGTCTAAAGTGCAGGCTTCCTGCTCTAATCCCAGGAAGTCCCACCTTTCTCTGTCTTTGCCCAATCTCAGGCCTCGGCATTTTATTTAACCAATCAGAGTCAATGTAAGTAATAGACAGCAAGCAGGACCAATTAATTAACATTTAGAATGCTTAACACTACCCCAACAATTGTAAACTTTGAGAATTATCTAGTACTATATCTATATATAATATAGATATATCTATAAGCTAAAATTATTCTTAACCATTCAATAACATATTTTCTTTCTCCTTCCCCCCCCCCTCTGGAGCATGGGGCAGGGCAGTGTCTCTCTTGTTCACGGCTAGATATGCCAGGCTAGATGGCTGCAAGCTTCTGGTGATTCTCCTGTCTCTGCCTCTCTTATTAAGGAGAAAAAAAGATTTTCAATCTTCTGTTTACAAATTTCATAGCAACTACTAGAAAGACTGTGTGATATCCAATCTTAACTTATAATAATTGCACATGGTGTTCTTGAAATTTCATGGAAACCTAAACATGCATGTTTTAAATTGTGTTGAGGGACTCCTATCATAACAGGTGATCAAATATTTCTTTTATTCTTGTATGCTTTGCACTTTTCTACTAATGTTCTTTATAGTATTTTTATTTAAAATTTTTCATACATTATATTTTGATCATATTCTTCCCCCTCCTCCTCTTATTATGCCCAAATACTCCCCATCTCTATATCTATTCAACCTCTTGTTCTTTTCCTCTCTCAAAAAAAATCCAAGAAAACAAGATCCCTCCCCAATAAATACAGTTAAACAAACTAAAAGAAAATAAAATGAAAACCAATAAGACAAAAAAAGAAACCAAAACAAAACAACTAATCCCTCTCAGGTCTCTGATATGATTGAAGACTAGATAGCTAGAGTCTCATAGTTAAATTTTGAATTGTTTAGCAATTAAGAGGGTGTTCTGGATCTAAGAAGATGTTTTTAAAATTGTGATGCAAGTTAGGATGGAAGCTGAGTTGGATATAGAACTTTAAACTCATGGAGATGGTTAGATAGTAGAATGTTAAAGTCAGATGCCAAATACGTATGGACTGGCCATTGGGAATGTATATGCTAAGCCTTATAACTCTCATAATTGTGGCCTAATTATTTCTGTTGTTTTGTATTGTATTTATTGTTATAAGAGAAAGAGCCATTTGTTGGACTGAAAGGGAGAGCTGTTGGGGGAAAAAATATGTACCTTAAACTTAAAAAAAAAGGGAAGGGGATGGGGGGGTTGAGGGGGAAGAGGGTGGGAGGTGTGACTGGAGGGGTAGTTGCAATTGAGATATAACTTGAAGAAATAAAAAAATAAATTAAAAAATACTAAAACAGAACAAAATGAAACAATAGCCCTTCAAAACCAACCAACCAACCAACCAACCAACCAACCAACCACCAACCATAAATTTTGTTTTGTGTTGGCCAACTCCTCCTGGGTGTGGGGACAGTTAGTGTACATATATGAACTGATTTCCCCTCTCAGGGAGTGTCAGTTGCGAATAGCTTTTTGGTTAGAAGTGGAACTGTGTGTCAACTGCTCAGTGCTGGGATTTTATCCTGTTTGAATCTGTGTGAGTCACATGCTGTCACAGGCTCTGTGAGTTCATATGTATGTCAGTCATGTTGTGTCTGGGAGATGTTGGTTTCTTGGAGTCACCTACCACTAATGGCTCTAAATTATTCCACCTTCTCTTCTGCATAGATCCCTGAGTCTTGCGAGGAGTGGTTTGATAAAGATGGCCTGTTGAAGAGTTGAATGCTCCACAGTCTGTCACTCTCTGACTGACCATTGTCCAGTTTTGAATCTCTGTGTTAGTTACAATCTACTGCAACAGAAAGCTTCATTGATGAGTATTGGAAAGTTATCTGATCTATGGGCAGAACAAAGTATCATTAGGTATCACTTGATTGCTATGTTTATTTAGCAGAATAATAGTATTAGGTTTTCCTCTATCTCCATGACCTATCTAGTATCATGTTCTTGGCAATTTTAGCTGTGTCAGGTATGGGTCACATGTCATGGAGTAGGACTTAAATACAAAAAAAAAAAAATTGTCAGTTACTCCCATTTGTATAACTAATGCACCAGTTATATTACAGGTAGTTTCTGTTGTAGGCTGAAGGGTCTGTAGCTGGATGATACTGATGATGATTTCTGTCTTCCAGTAGCATACAAAGTACTTTCTAGCACTATAGAACTAGTCAGGTGGGGGGACTTCCAGCTGGGCACCAGTGTAACTTTTCTATGATTGATGACATAAGTAAGGCACTTCAGCAATAGGGCCACCCCATCAGGTTCAGAAGGGGACAGACATTGGCTAAAGAGGCCCCACTGAGCTCCAAACACCACAGGATATTTTCAAGGCTAATGGCTACTCTCTACAACCTGAGGATACAGCCCTAAATTTACACGGGTATGGGGCCATCCCCCAGAGCATGACTAACCCACTAGTGGTTTTTGAGGTTGAGGTTGGAACTCTGAAATCTTGTAACTGTCCTCATAGATGTTACCACTGCATATAAGTAATGGTGTGCTTTTAAGATAAGGAAAAGAAAAAGAAATTTTAACTTGTATTTAATGATGATTAATGTTTTGGTTTCATTTCTGTTGCTTTGACGAAAATACCCCGAAAAAAGCAAATTATCAGGGAAAGGGTCACTTTAGTTTATGATTCCAGGTTGTGGTCTATTATGGAAGGGAAGTCAAGGCAGGAACTCACAACAGCTAGCTACATGACACTTACAGTCCAGAGCAGAGCAACAGGCTTGCTACTCAGCTCACCTTCTCCACACTTACACATTCCAAGACAGAAGCCCAGGGAATAGTGCTACCCACAGTGCGCTCAGTCTGCCTGCATTAGTTAACATACCCACAGAAAATGGGCGGTACTTGATTAGAGATGGGGTTTGGACTCCATGTAATGTATCATGTAGCCCAGGTTTTTTTTTTTTAATTATATTGAAAAATGCAATGAGGAAACAAATGTATGCGATTTCAAGGTATATTATATAAGTTAGTTTTATGTGCCTTTGCGGTTTTCTATATTTTCTTTTTTTAACAAAGGGATAAAAGTTCTTTCCACTGGACTTGAAATAGGATTTAGAAACAGTCATTAAAAATCCCTCAGCATTCCAGTCTCATGTATACTTGCATTTTAAAGCTGCTTTCTGCTAAGAAAAAATGATTTCTGTCTTCATAGCACATATAGAATTGCACTGCATTGTTACCACAAAGCCTGAATATTACATCACCAGTCTCCCACAGCTTGACTTCTGCCTTGCCTGTGTGTAAACTCCTACCAAGAAAAGGCTTCTGTGCCTCACCTCATTTGCCACACGATGATGCTTACCTATTTAGGTTAGGGTACCAGAGTTGATGAGAAATTCTTTGAGAAGCCAAGCACAAGTTTTTGCTTTCAACTATTTATAGCAATCAGCTGGCTTTTCCAGTCCCTCATTAGATCAATCATGGCCATTGTCTTACAGTTGAGTGGGAAATCGTTACAGGTGGAAGAAGGCATGATGCCTCTAATTCAGAAGCCCGCTCCCCACCCCTCACAGGAAAGCTGCAAGGAATTACAATCAAACTGAAGACTTGTTAGGGGAATGGGGCTGCTTCTAAGACAGGATTGCTAAGGATGCTGTGAATTTTGGGTTGCACTTAAAATACAAACCCAGAGTGAAACTAGAAAAGACCCCTTCCTGTTTCATAGATAAGATGGGATGCTGTTTTTCAGGCACAAAGTGGGATGCTGTACTTCAGCCTGAACGGATATACTCACATTTGGCAGGGACTTTCCTTTTCACAGGCCATTTATTTAGGAATGTGCTTTTCAGGTGGCCCTGCTACTGGGTCCAAACCCAGGGCTGATGTGGTCGAGGCCACTGCACATCTTTGTGGCTGAACCGAGTGTCACTTATTATGGCTACTGTTGGCCAATAATTTTGGGAGATTCTTTTTTGTCTATTTGCACATCTCCCTGGCCTGTTGAGAAATGGCAGTTCAAAAGCCAGCTGAGCCCATCATGAAGGGGTAGGCAAGAGGGAAATTGCTGGAGTTTCCATTTCTACTTGGGTTCATATATGGCCTCTGGGGTTGACCCTGGGAACAGGTGGGACTTATTTGTCCCCACTCCCCTTCATTAAAACCTGCTTTGGAAAATAGTCTATTTGAAGGAGTTATTGAAAATGGTAGATATTTTCTGCCCACTGGCAGAGGGAGAAGTGATGCACACGTCTGAATAAATAACTGAAAATGGCTTCTCACTGTTCAGGAAGTACAATCAATTTGAAATTAGGATTATGGAAACATCTGCGAAAATTCAAGTGTCATCTCAATTTGGGCTCATTCAGATCCTGTATTTTTCAACTTCCCAAGCAGTGCATTTAAAATCTAATCCTAATTAACACACATAGTTTAATTATAGCCAACAAAATATTCTACAAAAATTGTGTGTGCTGGTTGGGGGGATGGGAGGGGAGGGAGGAGGCAAGGGGGGAAGCCAGACAAGTGTTCCCTGATTGTAAAAATTCTTGTTTGGTTAATAATATGAACCCTCAAGATTGTAAAACACACATTGAAGTTTGCTTATCATGAATCCAAGTAAAAGAAAAGAAGGAAGGAAGGAAAGAAGGAAGGAAAGGAGGAAGGGAGGAAGGGAGGAAGGTAGGAAGGAAGGAAGGAAAGGAGGAAGGGAGGGAGGAAGGAAGGGAGGAAGGAAAGGAGGAAGGGAGGAAGGGAGGAAGGGAGGGAGGGAGGAAGGGAAGGAGGGAGGAAGGGAGGGAGGGAGGAAGGGAGGAAGGAGAAAGGCAAGGCAGGCAGAAGCATGGGGTCTGCCTCTGTCTCGGTATTATTTTTTACTTCCTTCCCATTTCTTGCTAAAGTGGACATGACAAAAACCTTGTTAATTTGGTTCATAGAACCTCTTCTGTGAAGACCCTTGTTGCGTTGTTTATTTTCTTTTTCTGATCAGAAGATAAACCTTTATGACTGTGGATGCATCCAAATAAAGAAATAAATCTACTTTCATGAAGCAAACTTTATGATGTGTTATTTAGTGGTGAGTTGCTTCTCTAAAGATTCGAGGGCTTAGCTGAGCAGTGTGGCAATGCGGCTGTGTGCTTTATTGGAGCTTCACCCTAATCAGCGAAAACCACGGCAATCAACTATCTTGCAGAATTACCAGAGCTCCCCCTCCCAAGCCTGGCGGAAGAGAAATGTGCAAAGGGAACATCAATTTGAAAGAAAACAAAACAAAAGTCAAGCAACCAAGAGAGGAAGGGAAAACCACATTGGAACCTTATACCATTTTAACTAAAATTAACTTTGGGAGAGATCTCAAAAATTCAATTTGGCTTACTCTCTATCATTTCTGTATCATCTCACCTGGTAGTAAATGTAAGAGGAGGTATGATTTTTCTTCTTATCTTCCTTAAGCATCTTGTTTCTTTGTTACTTAAACACAGAGAACTGATTTCTAAGTCCTCATAGTTCAGGGGTTCTCAACCTTCCTAATGCTGCCACCCATTTGACACAGTTCCTCATGTTGTGACGACCCCCAACTATAAAATTATTTCTGTTGCTACTTCATAACTTGAAATTTACTGTTGTTTTGAATTGTAATGTAAATATCTGTGTTTTTACATGAAACGTCTTAGTGGCTCCATTGCGTCATTACTGTGAGCAGTGAGAGCTCACATTCTCAGTGTGGCCTCCCGGTCTCACTGTGGAATCTGGAGTTATGAAATCAGAATCAGTTATTAGGCTAATTTAGAGTTTTGAGGAGAATAATTTATTTTTTTCTGGGATTACTACAACTGTGATTTCCCACTTACAGACTAAGAAGTGTTGACACATCTTTGCCAGGGCTTGGTTTATAAGCAAATGTCATTCTTTTGAAGACCATGTTTCCAAGAACTGATAACAATGGAGCTGTTTTCTTTGGGCCAGGAGGAATGAGGGGATTACAAACAATGTGTTACATTTTGTCTTGAGTAGTCTGTATTTCTCTGCAGAGTGTAGGGATTCCAAAACCCAAATGCCACAGTAGTAGAAGGGTTAGTCTTGAAATGATAGCTGTACAGCAAATTTTGACCAAGATCTACCTACTGCACAGAAGGCCTAATATGTAATTCTCTCCATTTCTCTCTCTTCTGTCATCCCCTTTGCTCTGCTTTACTTTGCACGTCTTCCCGTACTACAAGGAAAGAGTCCATTCATTTCCAGTGTTGTCAAAATGCCTAGCCTACTGTTAGGTCCAATGAGAGAGTGAAAAATAGAAATTGACCTTCAGATTGGATTCAACTTATTGTTTTCAATGAGGAAATTAGCAACATAATTTTTTGAGGAAGAAGTTGGATATAAAATGTCCAATGAATGATGCATCATGATCTCATATTGAAAAAGATCCCACATTCTGACTTGGGAAAAAAATCTACAACATTTTAGAGTAGAAGTGGTTGAAGCAAGTCAGAAAAACTTCAGGGATTCAGAAATCAATCAGACTTTGGAGTAGGACCACTGGATGCTGTGACTCTTTTTGTCAGTTAGTGGTTCAGCTATTCATTAAGCTGCAAAGGTCTTGGTTCTCATCTGTGGCAGAGATGTAGAGTGTCAGTAAAAATCAGATCAAATGATGCTTGTAAACTTCTTAGCAAATCGCCTGGAAATTACTTTAGGATCACAAAAGCAAGCAATTATTATTAGCTAGGAAAGTTTTTGTTTTTTGGCACAACCATTTAAAGTTTTGAAGGGAAAAAATACAGACAGTTGAACTGTACTGAACACCATGGGCTGAAATGTCCCCAAACTCTCTCATCTCCTTCCAGATCCTGTGTGTATCAAGTTCTATCAGCCTCCAAGAAGCAGTCCTTGTTTCCTGGTACAGTGTGGATGCTGCTGGCTTGGGAAAAAGGAATAGGTTGTTTGTAGACCAGGGAGGCGTTAACTCTTGATTCCCTGCCTCAGGTCCCAAGTGCTAACATCACAGGCATGCACCACCACTCCTGGCTTCCAAATACATTTATCCATGAAGTATAATCACTGATTTAACAGGTATTCTGGTACTGTGCTGATCAAAAAGGAGTTATTAATAAAAAGAGCACATAGGGCTTAGTAATGATCCTCTTTAGCACTGAGAAACCATCTATTTGCTGCTCTATTCTTTGCTGTGTCAAAGTTACCTAGGAGAGCAAGTTAAAGGAGTGACTTATTCTGTTCAGGGTTTCAGAGGACTCAGCCTGCGGTCATTTGGCCCCATGTGTTTGGGCAAAACATTGAGGCCACAGGAGCCAGTGGCCTGTCAGCTTCTTATCTTGGTGTAAAAACGAGACAGAGAGACTGGAAAATCTAGGAGCAAGATATCTCCAGAGACCTTCCTCTTTTGACCCCGTTCTCTAGCTGGATTCCATTTCCTAAAGTTTAAAAACTTCTAAAATAGTAGACCAAGCACTCAGCACACAAGCCCGTGGGAGTCACTTCATACCAAACACTGAAGAATATATTTTCAAGTGTAAATATTGTAAACCACAAATACACATATGGTACTAGGTCATGAGAAACCATTTTATTGCTAGTGACAACCTTCAAACAGTCCGTGATAATCTTGCTATTGACACATTTACTAGTGGTAGTAGGTGGAGTGAACAGGGCTGGCTGATCAAAGATTATGAGCATCACATGTGACTCAGAAATTAATGCTAAAATTAAGAGACAGATGTGTGACAAGAAATAGGTAAAGGTGTGGAGGTGAGTGTGGGAGGCAGAGGCTTTTGGGACTTTCAATTATACATTTGTAACTGGTGGGGAGCTAGCACAGAGACTTCAAAGAAACATTAAATGTCTCATGTTTTCATGTCAATCCAAAATGTCATAACAAGGTCATTTGGAGACAGAGCATGGTATGTGAATTTGGCAATCTACTTAGGATAGATCCACCCCTGTGGCTGTCTGCTTTATGGGTCCTCACATCCCATCTGTGGCGTAACGTTGCCATCAGCTTTGTTCTTTGGCCATCACTGATTAATATAAGGACACAAATGCCTGATGCAGCTGGTAAAGAGATTCTCTTTCCAGGAAATTTGGAACATGAGCTGAGATACTTAGAGGCAGGGTGTGATGGAGCTGTCCTTTCATTATCCATCTTTTGTGGATTGTCTTTATCAAGGACTTTTTCAGCCATTCCTCAGTTCTTTGGGCTACCTAGTTTTTTACCAACAAATGTCATTTCTCATCTTTAAGATTGGTTAATTAGCATTTATTTACCACCTAATAGGCTTTCCATCAATTATCCCCCTTACCTTTTCTACAATCCTAGTGGTTCATCAACCACACAAGGTTCTGCAAGGTCAAGAGGATTACACAGTGACATACAGACAAGTTATTGTTCACAGATGCTGTCTATGATTTATTTAAATAACAAACAGTTTGTGTCAACCCCATTCAATTCCCAAGTTCAAAGAATATAAAGTAGTGCACAGTAATTATCTAGGCTCTGGAGTTTAAATTATGTTTCTTCCATTTAAGTATGGGACCAACACCATTTACAGTTCTGTGAGTTTGGTTTCCTCATCTGACAAAATGAAGACAAGATAGGGTTCTGAAAACAAAATAAAAGTAAACAGTTATCAGTTATCCTAAGCCATTACCTTCATGTGGTACAGTTTCAGAATTCAGTACATGATGGTAATTTTATTGTTGGCTCAATGCTGTTGTGAGACACCCAGAAACAAGAAGAATGGGTGGGTATTACTTTTTCCCCTTAAAAATTTCAGAATCCAAGACTCTAATGGATGAGGTGACTTAGCTGAGGCTGTGCAATGCTAACGTTAAGGGGATAGTTCAGTCTTTTGGAGTCATTCATGGATAGTCGCTAAGTACCTTCAGTGTACTCTGCCTTAGGAAAGCAGATCCCCTCATTCATAACATTAACTCATTCATATTAACTCATACATGAACTCTACTCTAGGTCTACTTGAGGTAGAGGTCATGTATGAGTTAATGTTAAGGGACAAAGAATATTTTGGGCTCATAGTTCCTAAGCTCTTAATTCATTCAGTTTTAGACCCATCACTTTGGGCCTGAGTTAAAGCTGGATATTATAATAAGAGTGTGTGAGTAATGCTCTAACCCTATGGTGCCAAGAAGCAGAGAGAGAAAGGTTTGGGGACAGGATCTACTCTTTAAGCACAGGCCCTTTGTGACTTTCTGGCTTTGAGTAGGTCCCATCTCCTAATAGGTATTCAGCACTGAGCTCAACAACTGATTCGCCTATTAATGAAGTTAGCACCCTCATGATTTAGTCACTTTCTAATAGGGTCACCAGGCAGGCATCAGTCCTTTATGACATGAGTCATTTGGGCAGACATTTCACACTCGGCCTCAACATTCAACTGACTACCAACTTTTTACATACTACATTTCTTGCCTTAGTAAATGAAGTTTTGTTGGAACACAGGCAAGTTCATTCATCTGACTCATTTCTACTACATGGTAGCTTCTGAGTGGTTGCCACAGAGAAAAATGGTCCTGAAAGCCTAAAATATTTATATCTGTTCCTTCACATCAATTGTGCATATCATGTCAGGGTATCTCTGTGGTTAGCTGACCTAGAAATGTTTTCAAAGGCCTGATTGGAATACAGAAAGAAAAAAAAAACTTTTCATTATGTGAACAAGTTCTAGTACTTTTAACTTCCATTATTTCCTATTGAGAAATTTTCACATTTCCTAAGAGAAGGATTCTCTTTTAACATGATAGAAGTTGGAAGACAGTTTCTGATGTCTCTAGGTTTCCTCTGTATTGTTCCTCACAGTTAACCTCAGGTTACCCTCTTTCCCTGTCAGTCTAGGTATTGTCCTTGCTTTTTAGCTCGTGAACAGAAATGAGATAGATGTCCTATTGCTCAATAGGATCAAACTGCAAAGCTGCTTGGCAGACACACCCTTCTGCCATGATGCCTAGAAACTTCTCCTTCCACCCACTCCTTATGAATGATAAAATGAATCATACCCATATGTACTTAAAACATGCAATAATCAAATCATCTCAGCTTCCTGGCTTCAGAATTTTGAGTGTGTTTGTACACATAGTTTAGTATAATCTGTTAAATGCTTTAACCTTTCTACTGAAAGTGTACACGTTGAGAGATGTTTCAGAATTATTTTCTTTTAGGAAAAGAATTCTTCCACAGAGAATGACTGAGTGTAGCAAGCAACATATTACTCAAGAAAATCCCTACTCTCATTGGTAGAGGACTAGAGAGAGACCCACTATGGATGTCTGAGTTTGAAGATATCTTTGGACTTACTTTCTATACGAGCAGTAGCTTAAGCACATGTTATAAAGAAGAGTTGTAAGTATTGCTGTCTAGAAAAGAGCAAGTTGAGCTGAGCATGGTGATGCTGTAATCCCACCCCTTCCAGGGTTGTGACTGAGGTTAGAGAATCAAGACTTCAAGGCCACCCTGGATTTTATAGCAAGTCTCTGTCTTAAAAACCAAGAAAACAGGGAGGGAGAAAAGAAGGAAAAGAGAAAGGGAGGGAGGAAAGAAGGCAGGTAGGTAGGGAGGGAGAGGCAGACTGGAAATAAAGTTATCCCAAGCAGAGAGATCTAGAGCCAATGGAACACACACCATGTAGCTTTAGAGCTCATCCACCCTGGGTTTGAACTGCTGGGTCAGTATAGGTGAGCTGAAGGGAGAGGGACAACTTTTGAAACTGATGTTTATGTGTTCCATTGCACTGTAGAAGCAATCAGTCTGAATACTGGGCTAATGCAGTTATATTCAAGGTTACTGACTATGAGAAGGCTCAGTCTAGCATTGATGAACCAAGTCCACTGGTAGGGGAAGAGCGATTTAAATGAGAACTACCACATGAATCATCGAAGTTAGCAGGCTTTCCTGAGTTTATCCAGTTAATAGGGAATGGGTTGGAAGGTACAGAATGATATAATGATTTAAGGTATTTCAGAGCTACTTGGAATCAATACTCAAGCTAGAACTGTAGTTCAGACATCACAGGATATAAGGAAATTACAAGATTGTCACATCAATCCTTAGCTGTAAAAGCCATTAAGCTTAAAGTCTCAGCAATTCAATTGTGAAAGTGGAATAGGTACATTTTCTTAGTCCTGTTGGTCCTATTCCTGACTAGTCATGGTACTTGATCCTAAAACTGGGAAGGGGCATTACCCTGGTCCACATGGATGAGACCCAGCAAAGCTTAGCAAAGAACATACGTGGGCCCTGTGGATACATGATCAACTCACTTGGAAGAAAGCAAAAAATATGGGAGTGATTTGTACATAATGCTCATGTGTGCCTCTCACCAGGGATCCTAGCATTCTGCTTATGCTTCTGAGTCTTTTTTAAATAAACATCCAAGTAAGTAATTTGGGATCCTGCCCTTTTTTGAAGAAAGAAGTTCAGTCACTTCTCAAGTCTAGCCAAGGACTCTGGGTGAGGGACAGGTGCAGAGAAATGTGGCTGCCTCTCATTAGCACTTGCTTTCAGCATTACTCCAGTTCAGTTCTTCATACCACCAGCTTCCCAGACCTATCTCTCCCTGGGGTTTGGCCTTGTGCATTTGACCCAAATGTGGACCCAGTCTCTTCAGTGGTGTTCCTCTGTGCTCTTTCCCACTGATCCTGAAGGGCTCTCTGGAGGGGTGTGTGTGTGTGTGTGTGTGTGTGTGTGTGTGTGTGTGTGTGTGTGATGAGGCTAGAAGGCCTCTTCACACTGGGAAGCAGGTAATTCTTCCTCAGATCCATTGCATTTGGAATCTGCTCTTATATTACTGAGGTCCTGTTATTGCCTCCCAGTTTTCCCTTCCTTCATTTATCTTAGGTCCTTCCTCCATTCCCCACAGTTCAGTCACTTAGCTTCACAGAGGGAGCCTAACAGTCCCTTAAAGGGCAGAGAGACTTCAGTGGTCCAGGTAGACAACTTTGTGCTTTTTGTTGCTGAAGTTAATCTCTCTTACCTGTAGCTTTTCCCAGTCACAGGTTGGAAGTACTGACTAGCAAAGAAAACTCATAGTATTTCCATGCACATGGGAAAAATTTTAGTTTAAGCTTAATCCAGAAGTTATTTCTGAGAACAACTCTGAGTCAAAACACAATATAATGACCGTGACTTTCTCTCTACTAGTCAGCAGATCAAAAAGTTGATTCTGATAGGAAAACTAGAGAACCAGCCTTCTATTCAAAGATTTTATTTTTATTTTTAAGTGTGTGTGTGTGTGTGTGTGTGTGTGTGTGTATGTATGGGGGGGTGTGAAAGAGAGAGATCATATGTACACTAGTGAGTGTAGGTCCCCAGAGATGCTAGAAGATGGCACTGGATCCCCTGGAACTGGTGATACAAGTGGCTGCAAGCCAGCCACAGGAGTGCTGGGAACTGATTTAGGGTCTTTTGCAAGAGCACATGTGTTTCTAGCCATTGAGTTATCTCTCTGGTCCAAAGATACAGAGTTCTCATGCTGACCCTGTTTCTAATAAGTATAATGATCTCTTTCCCTTGCCCACACTTGGCTTCTCATCTAGAAATCAAACACATTTTATTATTGTTTCTATATACTATATCTGAGGACTCACAGGGGTTCTAGACTTGACTCTCAAGGGCTCCCTGATCTACTCAGTTGCAAAGGCATGTTCACTGCAGGTCTTGTCAGATCTCTTGACGAGGTGATGGTCACAGTGACAATGAATGTACTGACAGTGTGGGAATTTGGGTCTTCTCTGGCTTAATACATCAGTATCTTGCAGAAATGCTGTTTCCTGTGGAGAATGACTATGATGGACCGCTTTATTCTACTCATGACATTTTGCAATTGTTCCTGCCTTTTTATTCTAAGTGGTACAACACTAAGCCAGTGCAGAGGAAGACAGCTGGTTTCTTAGTGGCTTTCACTGGAACCCTCCTCTTCCCTCTCTCCTCTCTTTTTGCCCAGTCCCTTTCCCTCCCCTACTCTTCAATACTCTCCTCTTCTCTCCTCCTCTTTTCTGCCCCTTTGCCTTTCCTCTGGTCCCCCCTCCTCTCCCCTCCCCATTTTGTTACTAAAAAAATATTGTTGAAAAATGTTATCTCAAAAAATTGCAAAGCTCCAGGGACGGCGATAGCCTCGGTGCTATTTGACAAGCGGCCAAAGTTCCACGACAGCTCACTGTCATGCTTCTGTGTGGAGACCTGCAGCTGAGGGCGGTCTTTGATTAAGAGATTAAAAAGTCAAGGTATCAGAAATACTGGCTTCCTCTCCTTGGCCCAGCACCACTCTCCCAGTTGGTTAATTCAAAATATTAGCATTGTACTTTTTTTAATGTTTATTTATTACTTCAATTTACATCTCCATCACAGTCCCCCCCCCCCACCCCTCCCAGGTCCACCCCCCCACCTTCCTTCATCTTTCCCTTTTCCCACTTATCCTACTCCTCCAGTGTGGGGTGCCCTACATATCCGCCCGCTTCAGTTCAGCAGCCATATGAGGGCTAAGAGCTTCCTCTTGCACTGGGGGCCAACGTTGTACTTTTCAAAGTGATTCCATATTTTTATTCACATTGAAGTCAAAGTAGCCTCCTTGTAGATTTCTGGTTGCTAAATTCTGGGTAAGTTTTTTAAGGTAGACTTTTTCTGTGGGTGTGTGAATGGGGCCACACCATTCTTCCTGTGAGGCTGGTTCTCTAAGAATTTTCTAGATCTACTAGCCAGGTAACTCAACCCTAAGTAGAGAGAAGGACAAGTTGGAGGACAGGAAGCAAGCTGGAGAGGAAGCTAATCCACACAGTAGCTCTATGGTCATACTGCTGCCCTGGCACCCATCTTTCTCAAAGCAGTCTTCACACCAAGGCACTTTCAGAGTTACTTTTTTTTCCTTCTTTTTCATGTCCTTATCTACCCACTATACTACACATTCTTGGCTACTGACATTTGATCTCTTGGGACTCAAGAAGACATCTGAGGGATAGGCTTAGTGGGGAGTTGATGTGCCACCCAGATTTTCCTTTAGGAACAAAAACACCTGTTTCTGGCATCTGGCTTCATAATTGTCAGCTCCTGCAGAAACTGCCTTGCCTGAGTAGGACCTTCTTACTCAATATCAATGGCTTCTGATGACCAATGGCCATAGGATGAAAGATTTGGGTTGTCTGCTTCAATGTGTAGTATCTGAGAGACTATATCAGTTTCAAAATTCCCTGCACTAACAGTTATAGGCACCTACAACAAGATTCAGCCTGGCTTCCTTTCTTCCCCTCTGGCTGATCCCAAGAGCTTGCCTTTTGAACACTGCTTGCTGACCTTTATCTTGGTTCCTGCTTCCAGGGACAACCATCACACAGTAGAGACCTTATATCTTGCCAACCTTTGAAGAACACTCATGCTATAAAGACATTCCATTGACTACTGTCCCATACTAACTCAAGGTTGAGTTGCCCATTGCTAGGCAGGGTGACACCAGGAAGAAAGTTTTTTATTTTTCTTTAAATCCTAAGCGCTTCTTCATGTTTGTCTAAAATATCCTTTCTTAACTGGAAGGCCTAAATAGCCTATCTTACTTTTTTATTTAAAAGTTTATAAAACACTAAAGTCCAGGTAAAACTAAAAATTATTGTTATAACAAAAATTCAGTTATCATTCCTTAAGTGAGTGGAGTGAGTTGGAATTGAAAAGCCACTCAAATCTCAGTTGGTTAGAGGTGGGGCAACACTTGTGGGTGACTGTTTACCATCAAGTACTGCCATATCCCACACTTCCCATCTATTCCTTTGTGTACAAACATTATGTGCTGTTTCACTTTTCTTTAATAAATCAGAACAACGGAGACAGAAATAGAGAAACAGTAGCCAACAATGATGCTAGATCCTAAGGACCTTAGGTGTGGAACAGCAGTTGCAGTGTGATGAGAGGTCATGAGACCTTTAAAGATATGAGCTATTACAGAAAATCTGTAGGCAGATTTAAAAAAAAAATCCCAGCAGCATAAGAATAGTATGAAATGCAAGAGAGAGTGTCCATTAGGAGGGGCAGACCGTAGCTTTCCTGGTGGAGTACTTACTTCACTTGACGACATTCATAGCTGTTCTGTCTTTAGTCACTCTGAATTGCACATCTAATCTCTTTATTCATTAGTGGTTTCCCATTAATATTATCTAGCTCTTCGATGTGTCTTGAAGCTCATGTGTAGACCTAGTTAGCAGAAGTGTTCATTTTCAGCCGCTGTCTTAATCCATTCTCTGTTGTTAATAACAGTACCACAGACTGGGTCAGCTATAATTAGGGTTATCTTGGTTAACAGTTAAGGGCCAAGGTAGAGAGGTCACATGTGTTGATGACCCTTTGCCTACAGAATGTATTGCATGGCAAGAAAGAGAATATGGACCAGCTTTCACAACTGATTTACTCTAGAGATAACTTACAAACACATCAACCCATGATTTATGTGATTGGATTAATCCGTTAGTGAAGGCTTATAGTTGACTATCTCTGAAAGATCTCTCCTGCCTTACCTCTTACTGTTTAGTCTAAGGACAACAAATTTCAATCTAAGTTTTGGATTCCTCACACTTAAACCATAGCAGCCACCTATATTAAGGATCCCTGTTCCTCCCCAAATACCAGACCCCATTGCTAGTGGCTTGTGTAACTTTCCTAGTCTCTCTGTCTGGTTCAGGGCATTTGCCTTTTTCTTGGTTCTTTCACTAACTTTTTGAAATACTTTCTGCCTCAGGACATCTACACTTGTCATCTGTAATGCCTGGGACTCTCTTCCATTTCTACTCATTTTCCATCCTCAGCCTGTGTAATTCTCTCTAAGGCCATCTCTCCTGCTTATATTTTCAATCTAGTTGCACTTATATGGTCCTCATTCACACTATTTCATGATGCCTGTTACAGGTCCAATTGCAAAATTATTTGCCAGTCTTCCTGACACATGCAAGCATAGGGAATATTTTAGTAATTTGAGAACCCATTTGGTTTTGAATACCCCCCATGATAATGTACTGGGCATCCTAGCTCCTTTACATGCATGTGCACACACACCTTTGTCTAAAAAGTGCATCTAGCAAACTCAACACCCCCAAGCCCCTACTTGCATCATGCTACACATACCTCTCTCTGAACAATAGAGTAAGATGTTCAATCCCTTGAAATAATCAAACTTAGACAGCTGCTATTCAAGTATATTCCCAAAGTAGCCAGTATGAAGAGTGGAAATGCGATCTGGTCTGATCTAGTTTGGGGTACAAGTGCAATAAGGAGAAACTGTGTCCTCAAGTAAACTTCTAGGGAAAATCTCTTATTAACCATCTTATGATTAATTGGGAATGCATATAATTAAAATCAGATGCATTATGGGAAGGGACATGAACAGTGATCAAGGCTTTATGCAATTCTATCCTATCAGTCAAAATAGAGAACCACCCTCACTATGCCCCTAGTAGTCAAAATCATTATCATGAACTCCATACAATGATGGAACCCTTGGTCAAGCTTACTCATGTGGCCCAATGTCAGCTGTGACAGTGTAACTCTTTATAACTTACACTGTTACTTTTCTCTAAACAAAGTTATCTGGGTCTTGCAAATCTGTAAGAGCCCTTATTTTCAACAGAACCTGACCCAGATCACAGGTAGCATTACTTCTAGTTAGACAATCAGACTCTGGAGAGTGCTGGATATCCCTGTGTGTCACCAGCGTGCTTTACAGTGCTGCACAGAGGAGACCTGCGTCTTCTCTCCTGCTTTTACACTGTAGACCAAACTGAACTTAACAGGAGAAAAAGTTGGACACAGATTGAATGACTTGTATCCTTTTTTGTTTCTATTACAGTTACTGCTGTTGATTTTGTGGGTACTCAGCAGTTTTAAGAAAAATGGACTAATTGTGAAATCAGAGCATGTTAAAACTTGAAGGGAACCAGAGTAGCCTCACAGAAAGGTGTACAGGGTAGAGGCAAGGAACAAGCAAAAGAGGCCAAAGACATCTATTTATTAAGTGTTTAATATGCTTGAACTCCTACCCCGAGTTCACCTGTGTGACCTAATTCAATACCTTTAAATTCTCTGAATGAAGTGTCTATTGGCTTCTTTTACTGTTAGAAACCTGAAACAGCACAGGGTTATGCTTGCTCTGTCTTGATCCTACATTCCTACACTGAGTGAGTAGTGGTGCCTGAACTGCAAGCCATGTCTTCACGTTCTCAACTTTTATGTGTGTGTAGCTTCCTAAGGTCTCATTGAGGTAGAAGTGGAGGTTAGTAGCTCCAAGATTCTCAAATATAACAAGTGAGTTACTAATGCTTGGGACACTCAGAAAACATGGGCCTATGCCAGTAGTTCTCAAACACTGACACACATATGAATCACTTGAGGATGTTATAAAATATAGATTATGATCCCCTAGCTCAAGAGTGGGGACTAACACTCTGTCCTGGTATTGTTCTTGTGTTCAGGGCATCCCAATTTGTCTCCTGGGGCCTGGGACTCTGTTCAGGTATATTTGCTTGTGTGCATGGCAGGCTGATTCCTCTCCTGTATGAATTATGCTTTAAGTGGCAAAGCTTCTGTATGACTCAAATAACTCAAGTTCAAATTGGCACTTTGGAGATGCGGCTCCCTCAGAGTTCTCCACTACTTCAGACAACTGAGAACTCACTCCTACTGGCTCTACAGCCCAGTGCTGACTGACCCTGCCTTGGAAATGGACACAAATTCACTAGGAATATAGGTTGCCCTGTCCAAACTCTGTGAAATTCAATGCCCAGTATGAGGCATCAAGAAGTGGAATTGGGTAGGATTTTTATGGGATGATTAGGGTTGTTCCCTCATGATCAGATTAATCCTTTCATGCAATGAATGAATTAATTGGTTAATGGGTTATGTCAGGAGTAGGTCTGCTATGGCAGTCAGGGGGCTAACTTTTCTGTCATGTTCTTTCCTCTTGCCATATGATGCCATGTGAGCTTTGGGAATGTGCTAGGCAGAAGGTCATCACTAGATGCAGCGTCTTGACCTTGGACCAGAACTCTGAGCCAGAATAAGCCTCTTTATGACTTGCCTCAGTTTGTGGTGTGCACTATTAAGAACAGAGATGGTGGTATCAGCATTGGCTGTTAACCACTTCTAATGGTGAGAAGGGCAGGGGTAGGCTAGAGAGCTCACGGGACCTCCTGGGAGGTTTTTTTTTTTTTTTTTTGTTATGTGAAAGAGAGTGTTATCAGACACATCAGGTTCACCTGAGCACAGAGCATAGATGGGAGGCCCCCGCCTTCCCAACATTTCAAAACTGTGTGACATCACCAGTTCTAGAAAAACCCCAGGTTCATAATGAAACTTACTGTCAGGTGAGTCTTGTTTTGTTTTGAGTCCGTTTACACAGTTTCTCACAGTCCTTCACTGGGTGACTTAGGGGCACACAATGGGGGTGAATTCTGGGAACTCTAACTGATCTTTCAGGTTGACATGAAGTGGGTTTGCTCTCCTCGGAGAATTTCACTGGCTTTCTTGTAAATCTTAGCTCTTGCTTGGGGGCAGGACGTGGCTTCAGTTACTCATGGACACTTGTGGGATCTCCAGTTGTCAAGGGTCCCAATCTATGGGAATGTGGAAGGAATATTGCTAAGCCCTATTCAAGGAGGCTGGACATATTCTTGAACTTTTTATCCTAGTCTTGTATTTCCATGCTGTAGAACATTAAAAAAAAAAAAAAAAACCACATAAAGTCCACTGTTGACTGAACCTAGCCTGGCTTTTTGTTGGGGTCTACTTTTGAATAAAATGGATTCCTGTTTATAATGAGGCTGCCAAGGCACCTGCTGCTTTCCCAAGTAGAAATAGAAGGGAAGGATTGGTCTGACTGATAAGGATTTTAGTTCTGCCTTTCATAGGGCCTTCTGCCTCAACCTTTGAATTCTGTTCTGACTATGGTGCTAAAATGAACATCCTCCTGTAAGGCAGGGATTAGGTTACAGGACATGGGTTGGAGAGGTAGCACAGTGTTCAGAGTGTGTACCGCTCCTTGCTGAGGACCCAAGTTTGGGTTCCATGACTAGAGCTTCACAAATGATTGTAACACTAGCTCCATGGGATCCAATATCCTCTTCTGGCCTCTGTGGGCACTTACATTAATGTGCCCACCTACTCCTCCACATATACAAATGAACATAATTAAACATAAAATAAATCTTTTAAAAATATTCCAGAACATAAGTCAGGCCCATTACGCCAGGAGGATAGGATGGACTGCCTTCTTTTTTAGCCTTCACTTTGTAGACTATGAGTGCTGGGTTAAAAAAAAAAATGGTCAGGCTCTGGGAGATGGCAGTTTCAAAGTGTTCCATGCCAATGTCCATTTGTGATCCAAAGTCCTCCCATCCCGCTGCTTGTTTCTGTGTGCATGCTGTCTAATGTGTATGTACATGCCTCTGTGATTGCACACGGCTGTCACTCAGAAAGCCAGCAGATACCAACAGATTCTGTCTCACCAGCTGATGGCCCAGGCCGCCTCGGCGTCTGATCAACAGAGATTCCTTGCAGACCTGCAGGAACTGCTCGTGGCTAACTGTATTTTAAGAAATTGGTTTGCTTTATTTGCAGAGTGATCCCTCAAAAGGTTTCCCAGCAGGACCTAAATTGGTGCTTTTGTGCAAAAGAATTAAAAAGCAGGTTTCAGCCGTGTCGTTTATGGAGGTCTGCCGTGTACACAATACAGACAACGCAAGGCCTTAATGTTTTATTAGATTGGAATCATTTCTGGCATTTAAACATTTTGATGAAATTTGTTCAGTTTCTGGGTGTGTTTTATATGAAAAAATTAAATGTTTTTTGGCAGTTCTATTGAATAGACACTGGCAACATCTCAACGTAGTTTAGTGATTTAGAAATCAATGATAAAACATTTTATTTAATCCACCAATTGAGAGCTTTATTATGGTGATTTTCTTTTCTTCTGGGCCACACATGATCTCCACAACTATGTATAAGGAGTAAGTGAGACTTAAGGACACTGGATACTGTCTTTTCACTCTAGAAAAACTAACCAAAAATGCACCAGCATACTGGAAACTGCCCTGGATGTGGTTGTGGGGATTAGGGAAAGGTGTCACGTGTGGGCAGATCTAGGCAGGATGTTCTACACTTGACACATAGGGTGAGGTGAGTCTCAGCATCAAGCTTGTTCCTTTGTTCAGGGCACAGACCACGTAATAATATAGCACTTCACATTAAGCCTGAGGAGCCCCTCCTTTCTCAAATGACACTCTTGATCAAGCTGCCTTAGGCTTCTTGATCTTTCTTTTTTAAAGCCTTAGCCTCTAAGTTGTTATAGCCATGAGTACCAAACGTTTTTCCTTTGTGCCTTGGCTCCTATTTGATGAGCTTGTTCCTGAGCATCTCCTATGGATTAGCAAATAGATCTATAGCAAATGTCTGTTGAATGACTCTTTGTCATGCTCAGATGGATGGAAAGAGCCCAGTGAAAAGCAAGGCAGTCCACACTTGGACCTTGAAACCACATTTGTCATATTGCAGGCAGAAACTCAGGATCGTCCTTCCACTCTTTTCCTAGTACCCAGTGTCCATGATGGACCATGGTACTTCCTTGCCTGTGATCTGTGATAGACAATGATGGCACTGCCTTCCCTGTGACTTCAGCGTAATGATTCTCGGTTGGGCTAGAAATGCAACTGGCATAAACTGAAGATAGTAAACATCCAGTGAATATCATAAAAAAGCTATTGAGTAGTTTTAGGAAAATTTCAGTGGTAGCTTTCTTTCCTAAGAATCTCTACGGCCAGTCATCGGTATGGTTGAGCAGGTAAAAGTGCTTCCTCACACAGTTGGAGATCTGAATTCTATCATTGGAGCCTCTGTAAAGGTGGGAAGGTGAGAACCAAGTTCACAATGTTCCTCTGACCCTCACAACTGAGGGTTACACCCTCACACCCCTCCTCACCACCTCACATGCACATGTGCACAAATGCATGCAACACATACATACACACACATTTAGGATACTTTCCTGTTGAGCTGATCCCGGAGAGGCTTCACATCAGAATTTCCTCTCTTAGGTTCTAAACTAGGAAAAGAGGGAAAGGAAGGACTTAGATGCCTCAATGGATGGAGGAAAAGGGGAAAGTGGAGAGAAGGCCAAATTCCTAGAAGTCCAGGAACATATGCGTGTCTGCCTATGTGTAAGAGTGGATTTGAAGTGAGAGCATATTTTAGCTAGGAAAACAAAGCTATACCCATTGACGTACAAGATGCAATTGAACGGATTAGGGAAAGGTTCTAACATGGGTAGCTTTGGAAACACACCTGAGTCCAAAAGCCAAGTGGGAAGAAACTAAGTGACCTACCTTTCAGTTTCATTTTCATGGTGAATGACCTACCAAGGGTCAGATATAGAGAAAAAGAAGCAGGTGGGATTGAGTCCCTGTAAATCACCAAGCTTATTCTTTGGTGAGGGGTGGCTTAGGCCAGCCCTGTTTTATTTCTGGGTATCTGTGGAAAGGGCTTGGGTCAGCCCTATTTTATTTCAGGCTATCTGTGGAAGGGATGGCTACTGGGTGAATTTTCCTAGTGGTTCCTGTTCATGGTCTCAGAATACAGAGCTGCCACCCTGCTCTGTCTGTCCCAGTCTTTTCTACTCCCAACATCACCCTCACTGACCTGCTGCCATTTTTCACTCTGTATCACCTATTGTGTGCCATCTAGTTATTCAGAGTTGTGGCTGAGGGAGGAGGAAGAAGAGTTACCACAAAGCACACCAGAAGTTCCTTTCATCCTCAAGGCTGCCAGATCAGACATTTTCAGAGAAGAGTTAATCCTCAGGACTTCCCTGTGAGCTCAGGGATCATATTAACCCAACTACACCCTAAGAGACTTAGAGGGTGCAGCTACCACTGGGCTTCCAGATATTTCCCATCATTCAGGACCTCTCCCCAAGGTTTCTTTCTTCTTAAGCCCCTCTTCTTAAGCTCCTTTTTGGAGGGAAGATGACCTTATCTTCAGTGGTTGGCATTTGATAGAGTCACCTGGGAGATTATAGTCCAATTCTTGCTCATTTAGCTGCAAAAAAAGCCCTGGACATGCAGCCAGAATTCCCCAAGCCTGGTACTCTTTTCAGACGCTCTGTTCTGGTCTGTGAACCATGTTTTTCTCATCTAAAAAATGGGAACAGCAGGTGGATTAGCATATTCCCAGAGGAAGGAAGAGGGACTGTCAATAAATACAATGTGTGGATTTAAAAGTCTTTGCCACATGACCCCAGGACATGAGTTATACTATACTGTCATTTGCTGTGGTTATTTTGGGGATCAAGGAAAGTAATATACATGAAGTGCCTAAGCAGCAGCTTAGCATATGCTAGGTATTCAACCTCAAGTCATGAAGAGCCAGGAGTGCAGGTGCATACTTGCAATCCCAAATACCCAAGAGGCTGAGGCAGAAGTATCATAGATTTGAAGCCAACACTATCTTGAAAAGCAAATATAAGAGTCATCAGGGACAAAGAAGGACTTCAAGATTGAGACCACGAAAGATTTTTGTTTTCCTTGCATGTTATAGAAAATTACCTCATGGAAACACTTTCAATGGAATAGGAGGGAACCCACTTCCTTTCCAGCAAAATATAATATCCAAACACCTTCCTACCCCTTTGCCCCAATAAATAAGATGTTCTCAGCCTGCTGCAGAGCCTGCCTTGTTCTTTCTCCAGGCCCCAGATTTGGGGATGACTTTCAACTGTGATTAACAAGGGCTGGAGCACTCCTAATGGGGGAGAAATTTGTAAATAAGGAGGCAAGAAGATGAACTCATGGGGAAACCGAGCACAGAGCAAAGATGCTGAGCACAGGGCGGGCAGTTCTATACAATGTGCCCACAGCTTGACAGTATGTTCAGGCTGGCACTAAGGAGAGCTCTGAGAAGGAATGTGTTCAGTGAATAAGGACAGTCATGTGTGCTGACTTTATTCCATCTAAATAGACCAAAGTCCATGGGACTAATCTCTGTTCTGGATTGTAGTCTACTAACTAATTACTGGGGCTGTAATTCATTTTATTACATAATTCATAGGCATAGGAGTTCAGGCAAAGGCTCACATGATGGAGGGCTTTATCACCCAACACATAAGCTTATGTTACCAGTCCAGGAATACTACAGTGGGTCAATGGGTTTTGAAAGTCCTAGCTCCTCTCCACTTCCTATCTTGCCTATCTTTACAGTCAAGGTTGTGTTGTCAGATGTACAGACATACAGATACAAATATCCTAGACAGAAGGAAATAGGAAAATAGGGGCAAATAAGAAAGAGGAAGATATATAACAAAGTCAAGAACTTAGCTCAGTAGCCCTCAGCAATGTAGCCACTTCTAGCTTCAAGGGAGTGTGGGACAGAGAAGCCTAGTAAGTACAGTACAAACTCTTTCCTTCACTTATGTTATATTACGCTTTAGTAAGATTGGCATCACTCTCCTTGGAACTGCACAATAGCCACATGCAGTTATTTAAACTTTTTAACTAGACACCTATGTGTGGTAGTATATATATATATATATATATGTATATATATATATATATATGTATATATATATATATATATATATATACTTTCCATCTTTGTTGTGGGAATTCATGAAAAAATATATATATCTAAATATTACACAGGTTGTAATTATAAATATATAGTACATTGTTAATTAATTAAATATATTAATAGCTGGAATATATGTATATTCCAGCAACTGGAAAGATTGAGGCAGAAAAAATGGTTTGAACCCACAAGGTTGAGAGCAGTATAGACAACACAGGGTACATCATCTAAATAAATATATTAATTTAAAATGTCCTCAACAGCACTGGTGTCATGGTTGCTACAGCAGGACAATGCAGTTATAGAATATTCTCATTATTCTGGAAAATCCTACTCAACTTTACATCCTACAAGATTTTAAAGGAATGCAAAGAGCTGAAGAATTATACATAAGAATGGACAGGTGTGGAAAATGGATTTCAGAAAGACAGCTACTATTATTGGGAAAGACAAGGCTGTGTTTGTTAGTAGCTGGTGAGAGGGCTGGAGGAACTGGATAGGAACTGATTCCAGAATGCTGGTGGTCAGTTGGTGGCAGAAGCCAGAAAACCTATCTGCAATAATGCCTAGTCTCTGTCCTTCCAAAAATATTCATCTAAGCTTGGAAAGCAGAGGCAAGTTCATATTGTTTTCACATATTATTGACAAAGAAATATCTCCCTTTCCTGACATCAGCATGATGCCTCTATCTTGGATTTGATTTTCTCTAGAGTGCTCAGTCCAGTCATTAGATGCTCCTAGAAGTAAAGGGGCAGAGACAGGGTCTGCTTCCTGAGAATTTAGCAGCATTATTTGTCTAGGCATTAGGAGGATTGTTCCAATAAGTCCTGACAACTTCCTGCAGGGTTACCTCTGAGAGTGCATTTCCCTTTCATTCATCTCTTCAGCCTCATTACTCTCAGCACCACATCTTGCTCTTGAGTTTTACAAGATGTTTAGCTGTCCAAAGGCTTGTGACACAGGTTTATTCTGAATGCCTTGGGTTTTAGCTTGACTTTGAACTTATTGAGTGAATGCTTGCAGTTTTCCTGGGGACATGCCCGGGGAAGTTTCACAATTGTTTTTGACATATTGAGCTGAAATAATGTCACAAATCCTATGCTACTTTTGTTTGCCTTTCCTGAGTCTTTTCTTGGTGGCCGCCATTGTCATGTCTGTGAGTCAGTGGCACTTGCCCTGCTAGCAAGGCTGTCCTGATGGGTACTATGTGTGGTACCCCAGCTGAAAGTTTCCCCTCTTCCAGCGCTGGCTATAATTAATTACACTTATTGCTTCCCCCCTCATTTATCTTCATGTCTAGAATAGTGATAGAAAGTTCTGATCTTCCTTTTGTGATAGTTACCAGTAATTAAAGACGCAAAACCCATCATAGCTGTACGATTGGAGCTGGATTGGGGACCCAGTGAACAGGAACTGTCTGCTGTTACATGGTGCCTCTCTAAGTCCCTCTCTGCAACAGAGACCCAGTTGGCACCCAGTAAGTAATAAATAATAATGATAAGTAGTTCTGACTTGTGCTTTCCAGAATGGTGCTGGCTTCTTCTAATTTTGTAAAATGGCTTCCTGATGAAGTAGAATGTCTGTGTCACCATCGCAGAAATATGGATGGGTCCTCAGTGAAATATTAATGATTATCAACTCCCTGGCTTTTCCTTTGTGAGGACCAGAATAAAAGAGGAGCTGGTTATCTTTCTGATGCATTAAAATACTCCTACTTCAGTGGTGGTTGTGGGGAATGCACACGTTCTTCTTCTAAAGCTTTCGTTGCTCATCCTTTCAACCCTCTTCACTCACTCTCACTTCTAACTCTTCAGATGGAGAATTTTCATTTTCCTATAGTAACTTAAGGCAGATATTGATGCTCAGATAGGTCAGAAATAAGTCCTGTGTCCATCTGGGCTAATTTTCTTTTTTATACAAGGAGAGAGCATGTCTGATGAACAAGAGTGATAATAATGACAACAACAATAATGTACTTTCCATCTTTGTTGTGGGGATTCATGAAAAGAAGATGGGTGGCCCAAGTTCTGGAGCAAGGACCTCAGGACAATTATTTCCACATGGCATTCCACCATGTGTACACATTCCCAAACTACGAGGCCCAGGTGCTTTATTTTGTTGAATTTTCAAAGGTTGCAAGAAATGTACCTTTAAAAAAGTTGGGCTTATGTCTGCAGTCTCCACTGTTGGGATGCTGAGGTAAGAGGCTTCCAGTTCTCTAACTTGTATGCTGCAGGTCCAGCCTGGGCTACAAAGTGAGAGTGAGACTCATCCTTTCCTTCTCCCCCAAACCAAGCCCCCAAAGTGATTTTTATTATTTTGTAGGGGTAGAGAGTGAGAGGTCGGGGTTAGAAAGTCAAAATCCAAACCTGTCCCTGTGCCAAGAAAGCTGTGTGGGTGCTTGGGTGAGAGCTGTGGTGGAGCTGGTTTGGGCTCAAGGAATGCTGTCATGAGACTTGGGACCATCCTCTCTTTTTGCCTCCTCCTCCTTCTGCTTCCTGGAGCCATTTGAGAACAACAGCTGCCCAGGACCTGCCTCCCACACCTTGGGTAATAAGGCCTGAGTTAGCAGGAGAACCAGAGTCCCTGTATCCTCAGGACCCAGAGGAGAGGTGGCTTAGCCTTGGCTCTGGGAGGGCTTCAGGCTCTGACTTTGTCTTCCCCTTAATTGCCACCTGTGGCTGCCAGCACTGCTCTCAAGCTCTCCTTGCTCTGCTGTCCCATCCTCTCTCCAGGCTGTCTGCAGCCTTATCTGGAGAGCCACAAAGAGACTGAGGTGAGATGGAGCGATAAGCAGGAAGTGCAGTGGAATTTCATTCCTGGAAAAAAAAGGGGGTGGGGGGGGACTTTGGCATCAGCAGCAGAGCAAGGGCTCTGGATGTTAATCACTGCTCCTTTTATCAGACAGCTTTATTAAGATCAATGTTTTTTGTTGCCAAATTAGAGTGGACCTAGAGCGAACTTCCCAGCAGTTATTAACACAAGCCCACATTTGCTGGAAGGATCGGGTACCTCCACGTGCTCGGCCGTAGCTGGAAGTTACACAATATCTATATCATTTTTCACAGCTTTGTCATTAGCTGGTAATGATTTGATTATTTTGCAGATGAATCACGGTATAAATCTCTTTCACAAACACTACCTCCAAGTATTAATCAAAACCATTAAGGCAGAGCAGTCGGTGCAAATTAAAAAATTTGCATGTCTAAATTAAAAATTACAGTAATACATCATAAATAAATCTTTTAAATTCTCTATGGCCTCTATGCACATCCTTTCTTTGGTGTGTGTCTATAAGGAGGCCGGGAGCGACCAACCTTTTCTCTCTCTGCACATGTGTTATGTGTAAACAGGGTGGTCTGGGGTTTTAAAGATAGGTTTGGGGGTTTAGGTGACCCTTGGTGCTGGGACAGGAGAGGGAAGGGGAGGTTTTTCTTCTTCTTCTTTTTCTCCATATATTCCTCTTTCCTGAGCAGAAGATTCAAAGGCAGCACCACACAGGAGAGGATAGAAGATTATTCGCAGCGGCGTCTTCTCTTGTTGCAAAGTAAATATTTGCGAAAGGTGATGCTTCTTTTTCAAATAACTTTGAACTGTGAGGAAAATTACCAAGTTGTGTTTTAGGTAATATTTCATTTTGGAGCTATTAACACATTACTTGCAATATGGGAGGAAATTAGAGGGTTTTGAGTGATGAAAGCCACCTTTGGCATTAAAAAACTATTATTATTCCCTTGAAACGCTGAAGCAAATTAAAACAGGAAAATGAAACTTTCAAGTGCCCTGGATTTGAAAAGGCATTTCCCCCCCTTTCATTTGTCAAGAAGAAAAAAATTGAAATGACTTGTTCCACGGGAAACCTGGAAGAAATCATTTAGAAGGGCAAAAAGTACTCTTTTCAAAATGCCTTTGCCAGAACGTTTGGGGGGCATGAAGCTGCCCTGTGCTCCTCTGGTGTACACTGGCGTTGGAGGGGCAGAATACAGACTTATGTGTGCAGGTTCAGCTCAGCCTGGGGTAATGGGACAGCAGCAGCAATTACAAAGCACTTTCTCTCTGCCCAGGATTTAACCCAATTAACCTATCAGTAACCTATTAACCTAATTAAATAGAAGAGCTCTTCTGTGGAGAAGTTAGCAGGACTTGACCTGTTTGTGGGCAGGGAGTGGGAAGGAGGGCACGGTGCAGGGAATATTATCTGTGAAGAGAGACATTTTTGACATAGAACCAAGGCATTTGGACACAGTTCTAACTGTTGTTTCCTTAACAGCAGCCCATGGAATTATCTATCAGGTTAGTCATCAGCTAAGGCCTGCTTCTCTGCCATGTGAAATTTTACCTTTGTTTAATTTTTACCAATGCGGGGAGTCCTTCCGCCTAAGATTCTGCTCTCCAACTGCCCATGACTTCTTATAAGATCAGTGAGCAGAGAAAAAAATCTTGAGCTAAAAAACTTAGGTCAAGCCTGTGCAATCTTTTGAACTTCATGGCCAGACACTGCACACCACACCCATATGTGGACTGAAAGGCTGGATGTGCATCTGGTTCTTCTCCAGCTGCGTGAACTCCATGAACTGGCTCAGGTCTGTGGCTCTCAGTTTGTTCATCTGTATAAAATAAATGGGTTGGATGAGATGAGCTCAGAAGGTCTTCATGGTTTGTGACTTTTAAAAAATATTACTAGATCTCTCTAATTTCACTCCTTTTGAATCCCTTTTTAGCAAAAATAAATAATTTCTGATGACCTTGGCTATAACTACCTAGTCTGATAATGGTAGCCATGTATCGACTTACATTGCAATGACCTCATATGACATTCAATGAAAAGTTTTCAGATCTTTAATCATCAGCCAAGTGTTAAGTTCTCAGTGGCCACGTGTGTGGTCCATGGCTATTGATTGAACAGCCCAGATGTATAATATCCTCATTACTGGAGAATGATCTATGTGCAGAATACACCTGTAGTTGAGTTATTGCATACCCTGCTCATGTTTGATGCAAGTGAAATCAAATGATGGCAGATGAAGGTAGACTCATCAGTTTAACATACGAAACACCGTACAACATCCACGGTGTTTAGCTAGGCCCCACCTACTTCCTAACTGCACTGTCATTGTGGACATTGGTCAGCCATTCCACTGTGCTCCTCTGTAATGAGAGATGTTACCTGCACTATGTGGAGTTGTGTAAAACAGCTGCTATGTGCTGAGCTTCAGAGATTTATAAACAATGCTATTGCACATATTCATTTCATAGATTAACACAGTCCATCTTTGTACTGTGGGGTAAATGTATGTGTGGGGTATAGGCATTTATGAATATGGCGTATGAATACATTGGTATACACATGAATGTGTATGCATAGATGCCAGAGGTTGGATGTTTGATGTCTTCCTTGATTATACTCCATTCTATTTTTTGAGATATGATCTCTAACTGACCTTGAAGTTCACTGATTAGCTAGGCTGACTGGCTATCAACCCTCCGGGATCCTGCTGCCTCTCCTGTCCCAGTATCATGATAAGGTATTTACCTCTGCACTCAGAAATTAAATGCCAAGAAACCAAATAATCCAATCAAAAAATGGGGAACAGAGCTAAACAGAGAATTCAAAAAGGAGGAATGCCTAATGGCTGAGAGACACTTAAAGAAATGCTCAGCATCCTTAATCATCATAGAGATGCAACTCAAGACGACCCTGAGATTTCATCTCACACCTGTCAGAATGGCTAAGATCAAAAGTTCATATGATAGCACATGCTGGCCAGGGTGTGGAGAAAGGGGAACTCTCCTCCATTGCTGGTGGGAGTGCAGACTTGTGCAACCGCTATGGAGGTCAGTCTGGAGATATCTTAGAAAACTTGGAATAGCTCTACCTCAAGACCCAGCCATACCACTTCTGGGTATACATCACAAGGAAGTTTCCTCATCTATGTTCATAGAAGCCCTATTTGTAATAGCTAGAAACTGGAAACAACCCAGATGTCCCTCAACAGATGAATGGATAAAAAAAAAAATTGGTACATCTACACAATGGAATACTACTCAGCCATCAGAAACAAGGAAATCATGCGATTTGCAGCCAAATGGATGGAACTAGAGAAGCTCATCCTGAGTGAGCTAAGCCAGGCTAAGAAGGATGCACATGGCATCTATTCACTTATAGTCGGATTTTAGCCATATAGTACAGGATAACTATATTACAACAAATGCACCAAAGGGAACATGTACATAGACTTTTTTTTTTTTTCTGTCAATGAGACACTTTGCCCTAGTGGCCCCTAGTGGCCGCCTTGTAGGCCCCCAGTGTATGAGGAGGCTCTTGGCCCTCATATGACTGCTGAACTGTGGCGGGGGACTATTATGTAGGGACACTGCACTTCAGAGGAGTGGGATGGAAAGGGTAGGGGGTAGAGGGTGGGAGGGTGGGACTGGGAGGGGTGGAAAGAGGACACTATGATGGAGATGTAACCTGAAGTAATAAATAAATTAATTAAAAAATAATTTGTCATGTTTGTATGCCATGAATTTTTCCAAGTAAGTTATCTCTCCATTCCTAGATGAACTTTTGAGTATTAAAAAATATTGGGCTGAGAATGAGAGACATAGAAAAATATAAGCACATGTGGCTTTCCTCTAATAAAAATACTAGGTTAGAAAAAGTTACTGTAGGAGAGGCTAGAGAGGTGAACTCTGAGAGGAGCAGACACCTTTCGCTGTGCTGTCTGTCTCCACTTCCCATCCAATATGCAGGGTCCCAAGTCTGTTTCCCTTACTTTGCCTTTATGCTTCACCCAACAGAGCACAGAGGTGCTTAGTTCTGCTGGTGGCTCCGCTTTAGCTGCTTGCTATGAGTTTGCTTCTCACTCAAGAAACTCTTGAAGAGCTCCCTATGTAACCAGATAGAGCTTCCACTTCCCAGTTCTAAGTTTTCCCTGCTCACCCTGTCAGAAGAGTGTGTGTATCAAAGCATGGATATCTTGTTGTCATAAAAAATGATGGCTTTCTTACGCTTCACATGAATGTGAGGGAAGTCCCTAGAACCAGTGACACCTACAGTTTCCTGGGGGTCAGGAAAAAAAGAGAATAAGTGAATATTCTCAGGAATTTTTTGAACATGCCAGGATTCATTGCAGGTATGTTCTTGGGTCCTCACAATGTCTTATTTCTTTTGTTTCTTACTAGAAAGCATCTTTGTAATTTCCATGTTGTGATAATTATTTAGCTGAGTGGATGCTAAATGCTTTGCAAAAGAGGAAATTTATGTTTCAAATATCTCATCGTCAATGGCTGTGGCATGATTTTGATAGTTTGGAGCATCTCTTAGCCTGAGTGTCCTGGTTTGTTTTCTCACACAACTGTTTCTACCTTTTATAATATTTATTACACTAATATCACGTGCAGATAACCTTTGTTGACATTTAAGATTTTTTATGATAGAAACACATGAACATATTTAGAAAATTCAAACAATGCAGAAAGGTACAAAATATGTATATATGTATATACATATATATGTGTATGTATATACATATCTCCTACAACCCCTGACTTTATTGACTCTAACAAAGACAAGTACCACTAATGTCCCCTGGTCTGATGTTCAAAGAAACATATGTGACATCTTTTAAGTTGTCTCTCAGCAATGAACAGCTGAGTGTTTGAGTTCTGCATCCAAATACATGTAAGTTTCTTGGTTTTTAATTGATGGCTGTACAATATTCCACCATAGGGCTATCCTAGTCCGTAACATACTCAAGATTTTTAATTCTTCCATATTTGTTGGACATTTAGGTGGTTTCCAGGTGTTCATTTTTGTTTTTGTTGTGTGTTTGTTTTTGCTATGACTATGACTTGTTTTATCTTTCTTTTGTGACATATCTGTCAAATCAATTTTGCAGCACTCTAATTGTCAGGTCAAACATAATATGCATTTTTACTTCAATATCTATTGCTTAACAGTCATGCAAAATACATTGTTAAAACATTTTTCACTGGTGCAAGAGACCTCTGCTCCTTGTAGCCTTCAGATACAGTTACTTTCACATTTCCCTGTCTACTAAATGGAAGATGATTTCTTCTGACTGGTTTTCAGGCCCTTAATTGTGAGTAAGACTGAGCACATTTTGCATTTTTATCTGCTCTCACCATCTCAGACCCCACCCTACTCCTTACACTGCCTATGTAACTATTTTTTGCTAATCTGTGAAAAGTTCATCTTTCCTCTTAGAAGATCTTCTAAATTTTCAAGTGTGTTTTTCAAACACACTGTTTTCCCAATTCCTAGGTTCCTAACTTTGGTTAGGCACTATCTCCTATATTATTGGGGTTTTCATTTCAAGTAGATAGTCCCTAATCCTTTCCTTTGGACAGTTTTGTACTTGTGGTCTTCTGAAAGCAGAAAGGAATGCTGTGGAAACTAAATTACCCTAAAGCAATTATGAATATCGTTTCTTTCACTTTCATTAGTAGCTGCTTTGCTCCAACTTGGAGTCTTTCCGACACCTCCTTCCATCACAGGGCTACCTCCTTGACTTCATGAAATAGCAGAACTTTGGCAGAAAGTTTCAAAAGGGCTTTTTGAGATAAACAAAATATGGATGGAAATCCACCGATATGGGGATTCGCTGACATACCAAACCTATTCTCTGCAATAGAGCAATTCAAGGACAAACTTATAATCTAATAAGAAAGGAATGGGAGCCACTGCAGTGACAAGAAGCGTGCTTATTTATTACAGTGAGAGTCTTAGCTCAATTCACTTCCATGGCATTGAAATGCAAATGATTGTCTTGCATGGGATCCCCAAATGAGAAGCCCTTCCCAGTGCATGCATCCCTAGCAGTGAAGGACTCCTTAGGTTAACTGGTGATGAAGATTACATCCACAAATTTTTGTTTTCATGTGGTCTTTTAAATTAGCAATCAGCTCTCCCTTAGAGGCAGAGGTAAAGGAACAAATAGGGCAACACTAGTTGATTCTTAAGTACAGATAAATATAAAAGGTACCTGGCTATGTTATGACTAGTTTCTTGTCAGAAATGAGTGTTTCTTACAGATTGTCTTAAAGGGAGATGCCCTTTTCAGCCTGGTCCATTATGTAGACATTAGTACTCCTATTTTCCTTTTTCACTCTGTCCCTGATAAGCAGAGCAAATGATGATGATTGTAGAAAAAATCAGAGAGAAGTATAGAAAAGTATGAGTGAATAAAAACAAAATTATTTTTTGGATCTTCCTATAAACAATTGATGACCTTAGAATATTCTTCTTTTATAGACTAGTACCACTTTTTTCATTAAGTATGTGTGTCTTGCTGTTTTATGTTTCATTTTTCTTTCAAATATAAAGAAAAATGGGACAAATATCTCTCTAGGACCAAAAAGCCCAAATAGGAAAAATGTCTAGAAGAACAGTTATAAGGTAAAGTTAACAATTCCTGGTACTTAACACCACAGTATTGTCCTTTGCTGTTAGCCTGATTCTGCAATCGTATGGCACTGAAGATGGGAATATAGGATCAAACTCCATTTGATGGCAAAGCTGAACCCCAGGGACAAAAGAGAGAACATTTCTCAACATCAGAAATCTTTCCAATGTGAAAGGGAGATTCATTTTTCTCTTCCACATTGTAGACTGCCATCCTGTAGCACAGACCAGAAATCTTCTAACTATGCTCTCTGATTACTATTTGTGCAGTGTGTGGTTAATGCTCTCCTGTCTGACTGGGGCTTTGGGTCAACAAGGTTAAAGTCATTTGAGTTTATCTTTCCAAGTCCTTCTTGAGAATTCCCAATTGCTGTCTCCGTGGTTTGCCTCTCATTTACTTTCTACTTTCCTCCACTCCCTGGAGGAAAATTTGACCACATTCTTTGTCCTAGTCTGAGAAACAAGAAGATCCAATAGCACTTGTAGCCTCTGTCAGTGTCATGGCATGGTAAGCATATTTGGAGTTTTTAAGGGTGAGCAGAACTTAGGAAGTAAGAGATTTGTATTTCAATGGGAACAAATGACTGAGTCACAGGGATGAAAACCTGTTTGGCAAGGCTCAAGAAGGGACTGATTACTTCTGACAGGTCTAAACAGCCCAGGCAGATAGGATCATTTAACCATATTTAACAAACACTGACAATGGAATGTTTGATTAATGTCTCCTACCTAGGTACCCAGGGACTGGCAGGTCACCTTTTCAAACCTGAAGAGTTCAAAACTGAAGAGTTCTCCCTCAGTATGCTTGACTGCAACATGCTTCAGATGGTATGATGAGGACATGCTCCATCAAGATCTCAGCCAGATTTTATTTGATTTTCTGGAGTGAGCTGGGAAGCTCCCTTCATTAGGGTAACAGAATAACATATGTGTATATTTAGGTCAAAATTACATTGATGATTTTAAGACAGAGTGAGTAAAACCCAAAACTATCCCTCCTTGAAAAATTGATAGCTGTGGTAAGTTTCAACAGCTTTTTAAAATTTTAGTAAGTGTCCATGCACAAAATAGTGCTCTATTAAGTACCTTGGTTTGATGCTTTTGTTTTTGATGCTTGGTTTTGTTTTTGTCTTAGCATTTTCTGTTGCAGTGATAAAATACCTTAACAAAGGCAACTTAAAAGAGGAGGGTCTATCTTAGTTCACAGTTCAAGATATAGTTCATCATGGTGGACAGTAAAGGTGGCAGGAGGTCAAAGCAACTGGTCTCATCATATCCACAGTCAGCAACAAGAGAGGGATGAATGTCAGTGTTAAGGTCACTGTCTCCATTTTCTCCAGTCATGGATCCCAGCCCAGGGAGTGGTGGCACCCAGAATGGATGATAGGTCTTTCCACCTCCAATGAAATTAAGATACCCTACCACAGGCATGTTCAGGGCCCATTTACCTGTGCATCTAGTTTGTTTCGATGGGCAATTAATACTATCTATTACATCCCTTTTGAAGCAAAATGTATTCTAAAGCCTTATTCCTAAAATCCACAGGGCAATTCTTCATCTAAAGTAGACAATCTGGGAGGCAGATTCACTACTCCATCTCCTACTATGGATAACACTGTCCAAATATTCTAGCAAAGAACAGGAGACCGTCAAGTTCACAGCCACATAGATTATGCTTTAAGCATTTGCATTAAAAAAATAAGGTTACTGTTGGATGAGCACCTTGGTTTTTGGTACCTTTGAGATTACCGCACTCTCTGAGATTATAACAAGTTCAGGATTTTGTTCTTCCAAAAAGACTACGATCAAAAAAGCATCAAAATGCTAGTTTGCATGAAGATGAACTCTCATTACTCTCTACCAACAGTGACATTACATGTTCTTTTGTTTATGGCTGTACCTTTAACACTTTAGCTTTTAGAACAGAGCCTGGCACATCAGAGGTCGTCAGTAAACACTTCTTTAAAAAAGGGGAGCCTGTAACTGTGGAGATGGGTTGGCAAAAGATCCCAGTCACAGATACTGGCTTCATAGAGTTTGTTGGAAATATGACCTAGCCCAGTTGTCAGAAAGACCTAGAGTAGGCAACAGACAAAGCCAGGGGGATGAGTGGCTATACTTCAGAAATAAAATGAGGGAAGAAAGACAAGAATCTATGGGCAAAACACTCACCAATTAAATCTCAACTAAGTTCTAGTAGTAGGACTATATGATTTTGCATGGCTGCTAAAAAAAAAAAAAAAGTGACTAGAGACTTACCATCTTAAAATAGCAGATAAAGTCATTGTAGGTGCAAGTCTGATGTGTTCTCTCAGGGCTATAATCCAATGCCACTTGTCTATTTTCCTGTCTGGTGTGTCTAAAAGAGATTCCGTAGCAATATATGCTCATTTCTTGGTTTGTGGCCTTCTACTCACATTTTCAAAGCCAACAGTGTCAAGTTGAGTCTTCCTTGTACACCATCACTGTTTTCCTAAACTCCTTCGTAGGTGGTTCTCTACTTTCCTCTCCCACCTTCAAGTACCCCTGTGGTTGGCCCACTTTGATAATTGTGGTTTATCATCCCATTTCTAGTCCTTAACCACATCTGATAGTTCGTTTGTTTGTTTGTTTTGTTTTGTTGTTGTTGTTTTTTCTGTGTAAGTTCTCATATCCATAGACTCGGGAGGTTAGAACATAGGCGTATTAATTTATTTGTGACAGCTAGTCAGTTTATTACTGGAAACCTGTGTTATCTACTTTTACAGCACTATAAACTTTGTAATATTGCTGGTAACATTTGACAAGAGTCTTTGACTATGTACTTAATTAGTCTCTGCCCTGTTCCCCCTAAAGACCTAGAAGAACATGGGCATTGCCTTTCAGCTTACTCTTGACTCCTCACGGCCCTGCACCATCCTTGGTTTATAGTTAGTGACAAATTTTTGGTGGATGAATTCACTTAGAACTTTATCTGCTCCCTGTACAGGATTTTTTAGTTGGGCAACTTGGGTGTCAAACACACTGAGTAGAGGCAACTTCACTGTGCAGTTAACAGTTTTAATCAGATACTGATTCCCTGCTGCTACTTATACACATTAGAAAAGTCAGTGATTTTTTTTTTTAAAAGTTTTTTCTTCAATCTCTTCAAAACTCTGTTCCTTGATGCCTGTGTTGAGATCCTTGCCTATCTTGGTGTGCTTGGCCATCAAGACCACCCATGGCAGGATTACTTCACAAATCTCATCCTAGTGGTTAGCCTCCAGAAGATAACATATAAATGCTGCTGAGTTACTTGCTGGTTGGTAGAAGCTGATGTACCTTGGTGCCTAAGGGCTTTGTATTATGACAGGATACTAGAAACGTCTATGATTTTTTTTTAACCCTCTACCTAATTCCGCACAGTAACTGATAGAGACATAGATACATTAGTGAACTTACAACATCTAAAATAAACAATTAGTTCTAAACCAAATACTTATTATTACATATAATTGGTTTCACTGGCTGCCTGTCCTGATGGATAACTGATGTTGGAAATAGGCAGCGCCCTGAAGGTACAAGAGAAGAACAGAGAGTTAGGCAGCTTTGCCTTGTATTCTTGGAATTACCATGGACTGATTGTGAGAACCTGGAAGCGTTATTCATTTACCCCAACTTTAACTCATATTTATAAAATAGATATATCTTTGAGGTTTGAAATAAATACTTAATGTGCAAAGTACCTAACAAAATAACTGATATTATAGGTATTATTTCTTTTTACCATTCCTCCATCTTATAAATGGTTTCAAAGGGTTAATTATTTTTCTTTGTAAACCTGTTTTCAACGAGCAACTATCATTCTATAATTTTCTATGCTGAGATAATAAAGAGCAGCAAGTGATAAGTGATAATTTTGTTTCTTTCTAAATCACTGACCAGTTAGACAGCAAAATGACTGAAGAAATAGAATAGCCCTGATATTCTATACCTTACCATACAAAGTACATGTGGCCAAGGTGATCAGGAGATAAGTTAACACTAGTGGATAAATGCCAAAAACCTCACTGCCTTACAGGAAGTGTACCATGTCTTCTAAGCCTTCTGGTCAGGAAGGACACACTCAGTTTTATTTAGTAACCATCCCAAGCCCAGTAGGATTTTGGTGTGTTCATTAAGATCTGGTTACCTGTATAAATCAGAGTTTGATAAGCATTTAGGGCCTGAAATGAGCTCTTTGTCTATCTTCCTGAATAGGTGAACACATGCTTGTGGCAGCAAATAAGTTCCTGAGGAAAGAATTACTCATGTGCTGAGGTGCATAGCAATGAGAGTTGGTGAATCCACTGTCTACTTGTGTGAAGGAATTCCCAGGAGTTAAATTTACAGACTAAAGAAAGCTGCTTGTGAAAACTGACAAAGAAAAACATAGAGAACAAATATCAATATAGAGAAATGAGGACTGGAAACTAGGCTTGCACAATTGGACTCCAAACCCATTGCATATGTTAGGGTTTCCAAAGAAGATTCCAACTGAAGGTGGGAAGAGGGTGGTCAACAATGATGGCACACATGTGCAGACTAACAAAACTGTGCTTCTATGTATAAATAAAAACACCAGGAATGAATTAAAGGAGCAGCAAAATAGGAACAGCCTTAAACATGCTTTTGAAAAAACCACATTAATGCCAAAAATCCAGTAAAATGGCTATCAAGAGGGCACAATGAGAACTTAGCAGAACTTGTTTAATTTTAAAACAAGTAAGTTCTAGTTTGATTTGAATTGTATGTGGCAGTGATAAAGGGAAGTGTGTACCCTCAAAAAATCTCTTTGTGGATTAAGACATCTAAAGATGATGACCCGGCCCTTTCCTATGCATTCTTAAGCATTGCATCTTGAGACCCCAAGCCACTTCTTCCTCCCACCCAGTGACACTGCATAGCTTCCTGCTTAAACTGCGGTAACTTTCATGCTTGTCAAACTTAAGGAACACACTAGGCAATGCCACAGCTCTTCAGTGTTCTCAGTTTTAGCTTCCCCAGGCATAAGCCAGTCCACTTTGGTCTTTTTCTCTTTTCAAGTGAATAGTCATTTTTTTCCCCTTTGATCTCAGATTTCTCAGTTTCTGAACTATCCTCCCTTTATCACAGATTTTGCTGGGCCCTTGCCTGCTTACTCCTGAAACCTGAAGAGATCTCAGGAATTTTGGCAGAGCCCTGGCCTTATCTGGATATGTAGTACCAGAAGAGCTGTCTGGGATTCTCCCTCTCTGGTAGTTTCATTCATAGTTCAATGTTAGACAAATAATTTACAGAAACTACATCTTAGAAAGAAGTGAAGAATTTTGAATTATAAATCAGGAAAGATAATTCTAGCCACAAAATATGCAATTAAAAAACATTTTAAAATCACCTTGACTTCTTATTTATTTATGTGTATTTTTATAAGTATGTGTGGAGGTCAGAGGAAAGGTTTTGATAGTGGGTTCCTTCCTTTCACTATATGGACCCCAGGGATTCAGCTCAGGCTGTTAAGTTTGGTGGCAAGCCCCTTTACTTGCTCAACCATCTCATCTTTCCCTTAACTCCATGTGAGGGTAATAGAACAATACAAACCTGTGTTTATGAACTATACATAGGCACGCAAACAAGATGAACACCTTACCAGCTGAGGTTACACACAGTAACACTCATTTTTCATTTTCCCAAATAATGACTTATGTATGCATAGGCCCATGTTTGTGTGTATATATATGCATATATCTTTGTTATATATGTATAAACATAGCTATTTGTATATGTGCATATAGATATAAGTATATATATGCCTCTGTTTATGATGGGAAGGAGGGAGGAAGGAAGGTAAATTGGAAAGAGGGAGAAAGTGATAGATTGACATTTTAGTTTTAGGTAAAATTCATTCATTTTTAGGAATCTCCTTTCATATTTCTAGGACATTTGTATTATTAAGGGTAATCTCTTGTAGTTAAAGCCAAATGCTAGTAATTGTTAGTCATGTCTATAAAATGCTTTGGTAGCAACATATATACATGGTGTTTGTTTCTCCAGTTGCGACATCATAACCTCACATAAGCACACCATTAGAAAAATATCAAACAAGCCAGGCGTGGTGACACACACCTTTAATACCAGCACTCAGGAGGCAGAGGCAGGCAGATTTCTGTGAGATTGAGCAAGCCAGGTCTACAAAGCAAGTCCAGGATAGCCAGGGATGTTACACAGAGAAACCCTCTCAAAAAACCAACCTCCCCCCCCCCAAAAAAAAAGAATATTAAACAATGGCTAACTCTCGTTAAGTGTATCTCCAAATTGCTGTGATTTTTCTGGGGTTTACACTCTTGACTAAGCTCGTTGGGCTTCCTGTCTGCAGCCTGGCGAACAGGGAAGAGGACTATTGGACTACTCTCTAGTCTTCATACACAGCTGTTACTCAAGCAGCTCTATGGTCAGCTGTTGTGACCCTCTCACTACCCACCCCTGTAAAGAAACCAGTCATTGCTTAGACTGTTTACATATTAGAGCCACACACTCATATATGGCACTGTTCATCCAAGGCATTACTTATATGCTTAATGAATCTTTAGCTGTTGAAAGATCTTGAATGAAACTCCATGAGACATTTACTGTATTTGCCTTCAGTCCTGCATCTTGTTTCCATTGATTTTCTTTCTTAGTGACTACTATGCTAGCTATCTGTGTTCCTAGAATACCTGATCTTCTAAAGGATTACTTCTTTCATAAAGCTTTTTTTTGGTCCTTTAGTCCATAGGTCCATTGTACCAGTCCCTGTCCTGGTTCTGAGCTTCGTGTCCTGGGTATTATCAGAGAGAGAGATGAACAGACCTCTGTTACCCCAGGGCAGGAAGGACTGCAAAACTTACGCTTGGATCACTAATAAAGACCATGTTCATATTTAGGGAAGCAGTAGAGATCTGCTTCTGGATAGTGTCTAAGACAAATTTGGATGGTTGCTTCTGCCCTAAATGTTTAAATATCATTTCACCAGGAGCTTTGCTACATGGAGACATACATGTAATACGTTATACACTGTTGATCTGTCTCTGTATGCATGGCCTCTGGTGACACAGGTCCTGTTCTGTATTACAAAACAGTAAGCACAGGAGGAAGAACAAATGTTGACTCCATCTCATTGTAAGACATTTTACTGCTCCAAGTCTGGAGCAGAAACTGCGTGCATAAATAATACATACAAGGACTTCTTACTTCTAAACAGCACCAGAAAAATCTATAACTCTGGTCCCCCACCCCCAGTTAACGGAGTGTCTTCCTTCACCAGATTGCCCTTTGTGTTATATTGTTCTGAAGTTTGTTGAAACCCTCTGGAAGAGCCATGCCATTTCTAGCTTAAGTAGTTTGTCCTGTTGTCCTTGGCTAAATTTTCTTTGTAGCCTAGTTAAAACCTGGACACCTGGGAGTTTAAATTATCCCTGAAGGATATTAGTATATTAGCTACCTATAAAAATGAAATTTATATGAGGCATCTGTTTACATTGAGGATTCCATAAAACCGCAGCAGAGAATTCAAAGGAAAGGCTTTCGAGTGAAGGTTTCATAGCCAAGAGCAAAAGGCTCTGGAGAGTGGCATCTAGACAGCTAATTTCCATTGTAGATATTAAAAAGAATTTTTAATAGACAAAGCATCCCCCCTCCCCACAGTGGCAGTCTAGGATATACAAAAGACTTCAAGAACCCATCAGTGTTTACAGTAGACATTTTGGTGTTATTTATCTTGTCTTTGTTACTGTCTTTGGTAGAAAATAAGGGAACAGCCTTTTAACATTCATCTGTTGACATATGAAGGAGAACTTGGTGAGCAGGAGGAAGACAGATGCAATTGCATCTAATAGTGACAGATTGTATCAGTCAGTGGCGGGGGCCAGAGGGGACGCTGGAGTCAATACAGGGCCTAAAGGACTTTTTTTTTTTTTAATTTCCTTCTTTTCTCTTTTCTTCCTCCTCTCTGTTCAATTCTTTCCTTACTTTTTCTTTTTATGTGTTTGTAGGTGTAGTTGTATATTCAAGTGTACACACACATGCATGCCCACAAGCGTGTAGATTCACATGGATGTGTAGTTACACTTGCACATGTGCACATGTGTACAGGCCCCAAACTGATGTTTAAATTCTTCTTCATTATTCTCTACCTTAGTCTTTGAGACAGAGTTTCTGAATCAAATCCAGAGCTTACAGACATGGTTAGTCTTACTGATTGGCTTGCCTTGGTGCTCCCCTGTCTTGTGTGTCTGAGGCTGAAATTATTGGTGGGTCATCATGCCCACCACTCAGCCTTTATAGGATTTGGAGACCTGAACTCTAATTCTCTTGCTTGCTCAGTCATGCAGAAAGTGCTTTAACTGCTGAACTACCTTTCAGACTGGTCTTCCATTTGCTAAGCTCTTACTTCAGCTTCCTGAGAGTTAGGGTTGCAAGCAAGCTCCACCATGACACTTAAGAAGTTGTAGTACCAACTGGAGTTTTGGACTAGACACTCTATTTCTCGTATGCTTCGAGAGAACAGGTACACCCAATTTATGTAAAAGGAAAAGTGAAGGCTAGAGAGTTAATTTTTCAGATATACAAGTCAAGATACAACAGACAACAACCACAGCGATCTTAAGATCACACTGAAAGTGTTAAACAGTGAGTTCAACACAGACACTGACCTCATGGCATACATACTGATGTCATCAATTGGCATAGGGATGTCAGAGCCCTGTGGGTGGCAAATGACTGTCATGAGGATCCCTATAGCAAAGAAACCCTGGCAATTCCTTCACCTCACCTTCTCCAGGAAGAAGTGATCTACACAATGGCATTACTTTGCTTACAGTAACAAGCTCTTCCTCCACCATTACCACTCTATCAAAACTTCTGTTAGCAGCCATTATCTTCCTATTACCTAGTTGCGTTGAAGTCCATCGTTGGCAGTCTGTAGTCACTCCTCACTACCTCTCTGAGTTGACTCTACTGTGTTTTCTTGGCCTTTCTCTCACATCACTCGTCCTGAGTCTACTCTCTTCTCCAGCCCAACTCACTTGCCTGTTATTTTCATCTGGGCCTAAACACTGGTGGTTTCTGAACTGAAACACCAACTAAGATGCCTTCTTTGAAATCCAAGATCATAGGTCCAACTGTTCCCTGACTTTTTTGTTGAAAGATAAATAGAAACGTGAAACTAACCATTCCTAAGTGGAATTCCTTAACTCTGCCCTGAAATTTGCTCAGCTCATTCATAATTGTTCCCACCTCACCAATGGAAACTCTATGCCTCAGTTACTGTGCCCAATCTCAACGTCTCCTCTGAATTTCCCCATATCTTACTGAACATTAAGTTCAGCAGAGGGCTTTCCTTTGAATTTAGATGCACCCTTTCATAGCCTCATACCATCACTCATTGATCATCTGCTTCCTCCTCTCCATCTGTACTGGTTGTCTTGTTATTATCCTGTGCCTTTGTACATAAGCAGTCTTACTTAATACAACAGCCACAGAATCTTCCAGGAAACCTCAAATCATGCCATTGCCTTGCTTCAAACTTTATGAAGGGTCTCAATTCCTTCTGAGTAAAAATCAAACTCCTCACAAGGTCTAAAACCAATCTTTCTAGCATGCTAGCTCCTCTCTTCCAGTTTCTTCATTTCTGAATTCTCTCCAATACTGGCCACTGCCTGATATGTTCTCCCTCCTGTTGGCACATGACTTGTTTACTGACATTCTTCAAGCTTTTGCTCAAATCCAACCTTCTTAGTAGCTCATTTCTTTAACACTGCAACATGTTCTTCCTTTTGCTCATCTCCCAAAATGTCCCGCCAAACCCCAAACCTTTCACTTCTTTCTCCTATATCATCTATGACCTTTTATGCACATTATGGATTAGAGTTATTATTTCATGTCTGTCTTCTGCCACCAATACTAAAACCTTCATGGGCCAAAGGTTTTTGTTTTGTTTACTGATATGTCCCCAAGCGCCTGACATAGTAACTGTGAATACATATTTTGTTGAATGACTGGAACAATACATTGAATAAATGAGATCACCTAAACACCAAGAAATGGCAGATGGCAGCTTTGTGTGAAGAGGGGGGCTTAGGTGAAGGATCACAGAGCTAGGACGTGTGCTGCAGGGCTTCTCAACAGCTTTATTTACCATTAAAGCCTTTGCATACTCTTAAGCTTATTGTGTGTGCTTGTGATGTTGATCTTTAGGGGTTTTTTCAACCCAGAAATTTTTCTTTTGTTCTCTGGTTTCCTGATGGGTGGGTTGAGGGTAAAGAGAAGCAGCATTTCGTCTGATATATTTTCTGAAATGTAATTATGATACCTCACAAATTCTAAAACTGACTCTTTAGATTATAGTTCACATTTATTTGCAGTCAAGGGATCTGATGTTTAAAAATTAGAAACATAACCCAGTGCCAAATACATATGGACTGGACATTGGGAATGTATGCTAAGCCATATAACTCTTATAATTGTGGCCTATTTATTTCTGTTGTTTTGTATTGTATTTATAGTTATAAGAAAAAGAACCATTTGTTGGACTGAAAGGGAGAGCTTTGGGGGGAAAAAGAAATACCTTAAACTAAAAAAAAAAAAAAAAAAGAAGGGAAGAGGATGGTGGGGCTGAGGGGGAGGAGGGTGGAAGGGTGGGACTGGAGGGGGGAGTAGGGAGGGGATTGTGATTGAGATGTAACTTGAAGAAATAAAAAATAAATTATTAAAAAAAAAAGAAACATAACCCAGAACTGGAAAGATGGCTCAGAAGCTAAAGATGTTTGCTGCCAAGCCTGACAACCTGAGTGTGATACCAGGACCCACACAATTGAAGAAGAGACCCTGCTTTTGCACGTTGTCACAGATGCATGTGTCCCACACCACCATGTACACTAAGTAAGTAAGTAAATGTAAAACAAATCCAGAATCTTGGATATTGCCCCACTATTAATGGTACAACAATTTGAATGGTTTTGATTTCACACTCCATAGGATGATCTCAGACTCTAACTGTAGGATAGGATGTCTGAATCCTAACTTGTGAAAACCAGTTCAAATACTTCTTCCCAAGACTTCTACAGAGTTGAAGGTAAATGTGAGCACCTGAAGGAGAGCAGTCATATTTGATAAAAATATGCGCTAGAAGATCTGTGTTGGAATAGTCTCTTGAAGAGCAAAGTTTCAGTTGTGCTAGTAAGATGGTCCAGAGACACTCATCTTGAAAGAAAGAAAGAAAGAAAAAAAGAACTGCAGCAAAATGTCCTGCATAAAAGAGGGAAATGTGAATTTTGGAGTGTTTAAATCAAGCCCTTTAAATAAGGGAGTTAAAAGGGATAGGTAGGAAAAATCAATTCTCATTCAGGCTTCCAGTGAAAAAAAGGAGTAAATAAATTGCTTCCTATTTGCCTGCTCGCTCGCTTTCCTATTCTTTGTCTCTTGCTCCATTCTCAAATATGTGTGACATTGAGGTGGCCACACTGAAAGGCCTCAACTGCTCTGTTCCATCCAACCTTTGTCACATGTTTTGATATTAGCCCTGTTGATCTCTCTCTCTCTCTCTCCCTCCCTCCCGCCCCTCTTTGCACCTCTCTGCTCACTCACTTCCTGACAAAATAAAACCAATTTTCATTCTGAAACTGTTCTTAACCCTGCTCACTATTGCCGGTAATTCAAAGTCAGTAATTCCCCGGACTGCTTAAATTCAGGGAACTTTATTAAAATGTCAGCTTGCTACAATATTGTCTTTGAGAAATCTGAAGAAAGTATTCTTGCCATGCTTCCCTATGGCGAGAACTGACACCTTAGAGTGATGTCCAGTATCTCTGCAAACTGTTACTCCCTTCATAGACTTATCTGAGCTAATCACAGTTCTCTCTTTCTTTCCTGGCCTTGAACTCAGTGACCCAAAACTCCCTATATTGAGGAGGCTTAGGGACACTCAGACACCAGTCATTTTACTGAGTGGAAAAAGATTTAAGCTTTGGCCAGAATTCAGTTCAAGGATATATTTAAAATTGTGTCCCATGTTTAAGTGAGGGTTCCACAATCATGCTTCCAACTGAGTTAACTTCAGGAGGTAGGATGTTTCCCATTGGGCATTTAAGCAAAGTACTAGCCAGTGATAGATCTGTACCTATGCTGTGTGCCTGGAAGCTGTCAGCACCATTATCTGAGTGCATGAGCTCCTGCTTTACCTACTGTGTTAATATCTGTTCTATACCACAGACGAGGAAAAAAAAAAGAAAGGAAATGAACTCCCAGGAATAAATTAAATAAAGTTAGGGGAAGACCTGTAAAATGAAAATTATAAAATACTAATGAAATATATTGACATTGAACACACACACACACACACACACACACACACACACACACACACACTTCCCATGCCACCTGGAAGAGTTAATATTGTTAAAATTGTCCACATTGTGCAATCCAATGCACAGATTCAAAACAATGCCCATCAAAAAAGCAGTGGCATTTTTGTAGACATTGAAACAATGATGAAGAAATGTGTAGAGAAGCGCAGAGGACTATGAACACAGCCAAAGCCATCCTGAATAAGAAGAGCACAGCTGGAAACACACTGTGCCTGACTTTAAGGCATACTACAGGCCTTGGTAACCAAAGCAGCTTGAGACAGGCATAAAAGCAACATAGACCAAAGAACAAATAACATCCCAGAAAAAACCCAGGCACAAAAGCCAGCTGACTGTTAACACAGAAATTGTGTGTGAGAGAACGGACAACTTCTCCCATAAAAGTTACTGGGAGAATTGACTATATATGTGAAGAAAACTGGAAGTTGCCACCTTTCTCTCATCTCGTACGAAGATTAATTCAACATAGAACACTGACTTAAGTGTAAGATTTGAGTTATATTAGAGGACAACACAGGGGAAACACTTAAATGATAATTTGGAGATGGCCCTGAAAATATAGGAAACACAAGCAAAAATAGACAAATAGGACTATTAGATTTCACTAAAAAGCAACTGAACAGCAAAGGAAACACATACAAGGTAAAAAGACAACCTACAGATAGGAGAAAAATATCTGTCAAATGCTTATCTGACAAAGGATTAATGCCCAAAATACATAATGTAACTAAAGTATTAGCACAATCAAGTAATCCAAGTAAACTGGGCAAATTAACTGAATCTATGCTTCTGGAAAAAATACAAATGGTTAACAAATATATTTAAAAGTTCATTCTCAGTGTCTATCATAGAAATCAATATCAATGTTATCTACCGACAGACATTGCCTAGTGAGAATGGCTATTATAAAAAGCAAACGTAGGTGAGGCATGGAGATTAAAGAACTCTTACATACTACTGGAGAGAACATGCATTAGTACAGCCAACATGGAAATCAGTACAGAGATTCCTTAAAACATCAAAAATAAAATTGGCATATGATCCCACACCCCACTTTCCAACATTATAGGAAACGGGTAAAGTTAGCACACCCAGGAGATACAGATGTACACCTATGGTTACCTACTCACAATAACCAACATACAGCACAAACCTAAGTCTCTATCAATGGGTACATGGACAAAGAGAATTTTGTATGAGGGATCAATGGGAAATCATTCAGCCACGAAGAAGAAGAAGGAAATCCTGTTCTGGGAGGAAAAAATGTATATAACTAGAAAATATTTTATTAAGTGAAGTAAGAGTTATAAAAAGACAAATAGCATATGTAGCTCTCACAGGTGAATCTGAATAATGACCAGACGGTCATGTAAATATGAAATAATGCTTACTAGAGTTTGAGATGGGTGGGAATGAAGAGATACAGACATTCTAAACCTTATCAGAGCACACTGTAAGCATGCATAGAAACATTAGCACAAATTTCATTAATACATTCAATGAATACATGTTAATTAAAAGTAAAATACTACAAAAATTTACCTTTATAGAAATGGGGAAACAAAAAAATCAAATTAAAATAAATAAATAAATAAAATGAATAGCAATTTGAGTATGTGTAGAATTCTAATTCTTCATAAAGTATAAAACCATTTAGAACAAAATTCATCAGAAAAATAATAATTAGGATGTATATTAGTTGTAGAACAAATTACATTTTCAAATAGATTTTGATATTTATATTTATTTTGCATATGTATGTGTGTGTGTGTCTGACTTGTATATCCATGTGTTCATTGAGACCAGAAGAGAGTGATGAATCTGTGAAGCTGGAATCACAGGCAGTTGTAAGCCTTCCAATATAGGTGCTAAACTTTCCATTTTATGAATCAAAATAAAATTAGATTTCAAGTGAATAAATAACATATTGGAAAACATTGACAAAAATCATACTGAAGTTGGGTCCTCTTCAAGAGCAGCAAATGCTCTTAACTGTTGAACCATCTCTTCTGCGCCTCAAATCATTTTGCACAATTACTTTATTTGATTTTCACAAAACTTCTGAAAAGTAAATTTGATGTGTCTTAAACAGTTTCTTCACTGTACTGCAAAATTTAAAATCAAACGAAGTTAAATAGCAAAGTTAGGCTTATTCAACTCTAAGTGGCAAAGGTAGGTACAAATAGTCACGTTCTTGAGTCAAAATTCAATGTTTCAAATTCTACCTAAAATTTCCATTAAATGAATAAAAATAAAACTGGATTTTAAGTGAATAAATAACATATTGGGAAAATACTGATAAAAATCACATTTAACTGGCCCTGGAGGCATGGACATGGAAGATCTGGCCCCATCTCTTGCCAGCTGCAGCACTCAGAAAGCTGGCCACGCCCCTCACATGCAGTATGGGAGAGCTGGCCCTGGTCAGGAGAACTGGCAGGCTGACCAACTTAGCTACCACCCAGATCCAGAGCGTTGAGCTGTCCCACCCCCAAATTTATCTCATCTATGAGCTGCTGGAGCACTTGAAGAGGCAGTTCCTATAGAACCAAAACAGCAGGAGCTCCATAACTCAGGGCAACAGCAGGTTATCGGAGAGGAGTCCCAGTGAGGGTCCACTATTGATGGTATAGCAGAAGCCGGAGACCTCAAACCAGACCAATGACTCATTGCAATGAACATTTTCAAGTAAAGCTGTTTGGGCAAAGGGGTGTACTGTGTGACACACCATGACACTGCAGCTTCCACAGTCAGATGTGGCTTGCTTTTTTTTCCTTTTGGGAGGTGGTTACAACAGTTCAGGGTGGATATAGAAGGACTGGGAAATGAGTGAGATTGTGGTGCATGATGTGAAACTCACAAAAAATCAACAAAAATTATGAAAAAAATCATATCTAACACTATTAATCTAATGCCTAATATCATAAACATTAGTCTTTTGAAAAGAAAGACTTCAGAATGGATTTGGATAATTTTCAAAAATGTGTGTGTATTTGTGTGTGTGTATGTGTGTGTGTGTACATTTGTGTGTGTATGTATGTGTATATATTTGTGTATGTGTGTGTATATGTATGTGTGTGTGTGCATGTGTGTGCCTTGGGAGTAAATCTGGCCAATGGAGGTCAGAAAAGTTCTGATACCTGGAGTCCCTGATGTGGGTGCCTGAAACTGAACATGGATGCTCTGCAGGGTAAAATGGTCTCTTAGCCTCACATGGATGCTCCGTAGGGTCAAATGGACTCAGCCTCTGAACCATCTCTCCAGTCCTGAAAGTTTTCTTTCTATGAACTAAGGATCAAAACTTAGAAAATATTCTAGAATAAAATGTAGAAAACAAATTCAAGTTTTTGTTTGGCTTGAAAAAAAGATAGAGTCATGTCCCTTTGGCCTTTGGAGGAGGGACAGAAAGAAATCACATTTTCCCATGGCGAGCAAAACTTCTGGAAATAGATGAGTCGCCAATTTTGATAAGATCCATGACTAGTATCATAATTTGCAGTGATTCATCTGTGATTTTTTTTTTCCTCATTCCAAAATAAGGTCTGAAACAAAAGCAAAGCCTTAGGAAAAAAGATAACAACTGGCATTTTATCTCTTTTGTGTGTCATATGTGTGTGAAATGGGAGTTATGATGGATTTAAAAGGCACTTGATTCTGACACAGTAAGCAATCTTAGAGATCATCTGGCCCACCCTCACCATCCTGAAGCCTACGGCAGAAGAAAACAAGAACAGAAAAGGGCCCTTCTGTTACCTCATAGAAAATCTCCAACAAAACCCAGTGCCTGCTCTGTGATGTTAATTGCTCATAGGATGCAGCATACCTTTTTATGGTTTATTTTTAAAGTAGTTAAAAAGGTAAAAACTGTTTCTAGGCACCCATGTTCTGGATCTAGACAGACTAGCCATCTTACCCTGCTCTTGCCAGCATGGGGTGTTGCTCCATAGTGCAGATAGCCGTGTGCCTCCAAGCACTAGAAATTGCCCTACATAGTGATTGACATCTTGTTCTCTCAGGTCTGTGCTCATATTTCTCAGTAAAATTAACCCACGTTCCCACATGGAACCTATAATCTCAGGGCATTTAATTCTAAAGCAACTTAGTCTGTAATATATGTAAAGACTTTCTTATTTATGAAATTTGTAGTTAAAAATAAGTTCTGAGTTTGGGCTGGGGTTGTGGTTCAGTGGTGGAGTGTTTACTTACACTTGCATTGAACCTACAGAGCCCTAGGTTCAACCTCAGGTATTGCACAAAACAAAACAAGCAAAAAAAGTTCTGAATGTGAAATCTTTCAGGAAGGAAGTCTAAAATTTGGAAGGAAAAAAATAGAACTGTTTTCTTCTTGCTCCTCTTTGGACGTCATTTAGCCAAAAGTCTAAAGGAATTGTTCTGGTTAACAATGATTGCCATAGCAACATCTCTTCGATGAATCTTTGTTGAGATTTTTAAGTTACCAGTTCAAAAATGCTTCTGAGTAGGGTACTATCTGTTTTCATCAAATCTGGTGTATCATGTTCATAGTGAACAAGTCTTACTAGACACAGAGTGGCTGTAGACGTTTGGGGTTTGTGTGTGAGCAGGGAAGTTTTAGTTCCTTGCTCACTGCCTTGTTCTTCATAGTAAGAAAGGACAAAGAGAAATGAGAAAATGAACAGTTAAAACCACACTTTTTTCTCTTCTTTCCTGGGTTGTGATTTTTTTTTTTTGTACGATGGAAGCTCTTTGTTATCAGACATCATGCCTTTCTGTGCATTTTTCTCCTCACCAAGAAACCTTTGGATTCTTGGTGATACTACAATCGTATAGAATTCCTGGCAATGATATTAATAATTATATCTATAGAACTCTGCAACAAAAGTAATTTCCAGCTCCAAATTCTTATTGGTTCTAATCTTGAATCCATGTTTGAAACTATTAATACTTACCTTGATTGGCTCATGAAAGTTTTAAAAATCTTTCACTCTTGGCCCATGTGGAAAGAATTAGGGAAATGTTATCAATGCTTATTCATAACTACCATATGTGTGCTAAATTATTATAAGAAACTGAACTGATTATGGGCAGTGAATATTAATTTGTTGCTGAAAATCTCTGCATGTGGGATCTCAGTGTTACCTTGTAAAGTATGTTTTCCTTTTGGTGAGAGCCTGGCATGTCAGTGAGTCCAGCAGACAAAATGGGGATGGGTGAATGGCATACTTCTTTGCCAAACACACAAGGGAAGTTTGCAAACATAAAGACCATAACGGAAAAGGAGGAGGCGTATGTTGACCTGATAAAAATCATAACCTATAGCCAATCATGATTTCAGTCAAAGCTTCTAAAAGTCACATACATACATTTGCATAGGGATTGATCAATTGATCTAGTTCTAAAATAACATGAGAATTAGATTGTTGTTCAGTATTGCCCAGAATGGGAGCATTGTGTAGTGGATGACAGTAGGCATACATTGGACTTTTATGACTTTTGAAGACTGGGCCAGAGGTTGAGGCTTTAACCTCTGGGTAACAGAAGCAGCGGAGTTGCAGGCAAAGTATATGTGAAGGAAACACCATATTTGAGCATGGTGAATAAAAAGCATTTAGTGGAAAGACGCTACTGAGATATGAGTGGGGAAGGGAGGCTGGTAAGAGGTAGGAACACCAAAGGCCCAGCAATGTCAGAGGGATCTTGTCATCCTTGGCACTCAAGAGATAAGCAGCATTAGGAGAACCCAAGGAGATCACACATAGCTCTATGCTAGAGAAACTATGAACTTAAAAAAGCAATGCAAAATGTGTGGTGTCCTGCAAGCCAAAGGACCACAGCTTCCTCTTCTGTCCTCTGGTCTCTCAGTAGTGCTACTTCTTGGTCAAATTAATTTGAAGTCAAAGGACAAGGGACTCAACTAGGTACAAATTAGCTTCCTGGGACAGAACAAAGGGCAAGGGACTGAAGAGTATAGTGGAAGGTCAAAGAACATGGATTCTGAAAAACTTTGAAGGAAGCATTGAGTTTCAGAGCAGTCAGAATACCTTGTCAAGAACAGATTTTTCAAAGCTCCAGGTGTTGGCAAAGTGGTGGGTTTCTTCTTCCTGTAATAGGATGCAGAGAACTGGATCAACTAATTTCTAAAGTATTCAATGACTTCCCTTTCAGATACAACTTACTCACAGTAAGAAAGGGTTGACTAGGTGTGATGTATAGAATGTTAGGATTTTACAGTCCATTGTTTGTCTGCCACTCCTCTTGAATCCCCTTGACCCCAGAAAGAAACCTGTACATGCCCAAGACATTTCCAGATTCACTAATACTCCACTTTATATTGATCAGATATGCTAATTTTTCTTTTGAGATAAGGTCTCACATAACCTTAGCCTTGAACTTACTGTATAGTTGAGACTGACCCTGAGTTTTGAATCTTCCTCTCTCTACTTCCCAAGAGCTGGGACAGGTGTGCACCACTATGTGTGGTTTCAGATATAATTTTGTTGTGAAGTGTACAATACTGTTGAGAGTCAGTTTTGCTAGTATGCCTTAAAAACATGAACATAGTGAAACAAATTAACAGTTAAAATTGTTATAAGGCTGAGTAGTTTTAATTCCTTTGATATTGTACCTCAAAGATTATAACTGACATTTTTAAATGAAAAAAATTTTATTTTGTGAATTTCACATTATATACACTGTGTTTTCTTCCATCTCCCACCTCCCCCCGACCTATCCTCCACCCTTGCAATCTGTCCCAGCATAAAAAATAACAGCTCATTGTGGAAGCTGCAGTATATCTCAGTATGCCCCACAATATTCCCCTTTGTCCACACATTCTACTTGCAAATATTCATTATAATGACTCCTTGGTCTGGTACGAGGCCTCTGGTTTCTGCTACTCCATCAGTACTGGAACCTAACTGCAACTCCTCTCAGATATGCCATAACTGTCTTGTGTCATGGAGATCCTGCAGTCCTGGGTTGTGAAACTGACTTCTTCTTGCACTCTAGCAGTTCATCCATGGGGTAGATGTTGGGGTGGGTCAACTCAAAGCCTGGGTTCTGGACCTGAAACACCCATTTCATGATCAGTTCTACTATGGAAAGGTGCAAGGCCTTCTCTCCTGAGTGCTACAGCAGGTGACAGCTCTCCTGCTCCTGTGACACCTTCTGAGCCAAATCTCCTTTTGGCCAATGGTGGTGGGGGCAAAAGGAAGGGAAGGGCATCTCTCCCTAGCCAACACCACCACATAGCAGACAGAAGGTAGAACTGGCTCTCCCACATGCAATCCCTCAGGGCTGGCTCACACACAACCCCCATATCCAGAGCCAGCTGTAGTGTGCTACCTAGGCAAGGTACAGGGCCTGCTTTCCCGGGTGCTACAGCATGTGAGGGGCAGGGACAACTCTCCTCCTCTTGTGACCCCATCTGGGCCAGATCTCCTGTTGGCCAATGGTGGTGAGGGCAAAAGGGAGGGGAGGGCATCTCTCCCTAGCAAACACCACCACATAGCAGACAGAAGGCAGGACTGGCTCTTCCACACTCACTCTCTCAAGGCTAGCTCACCCACAACCCCCACATCCAGGACCAGGCAGAGTTCTTCTAGTTTCTGGTTTGTTTCCTGTCCTGTTGCCTGTTAATGGTCTGGTGGTTATCACCGGCCACCCCATGATGCCAAAGTGGTGTTGGTATCCAGCTTGCTTTTTTCCCTCCAGGAATGTTAGGATACTATTCATTCATATGTTCATAGGTCAGAACACTGAATGTAGACATAGCCTCTCTACTCTCTGCCACCTACTGATGCACATGTGACATAGCAGTCACATCTGTAATGCCTCTAGGGGCAGGTATAACTGACTTTTAAAACATATATGTTGCATTTGTTTGTAAAGAATTTCTATTGCAAGATTAAATTCTATCAAAGAGGCCCTTGAGAGATGGCTTAGTGATTAAGACCACTTGCTACTCTTTAAGAATTCCTTGATTCTATTCCTAGTACCAAATGGTGGCTCAAAGCTATCAGAAGTGCTTGGGAAGTAAAGTCACCTTTGGCATCCTTTAACTCAATTATGTTTTGGATCAATCATTGACTGAGAAGAGTTGGGAAATCTTATCATCAGGTTCTTTGTCTAGTGAGTGAGGTAACTTTGAGGATATATTCTATGCAGGTTCCTAGAATACTCCAATGGAATTAAGTTCCCATTGACCCCTGAAAAGTCTTGTTGCATAACTCACTCCTATCTTCCTTTCTTTTATCTCTTTGCCCCATTTCTCTTCTAGAACTTTCTGGAATTAGCTCTTTCAGAAGTATGTGGACCCTGTACTTTAAAACCTGCTTCTGGGGGGGAAATCCAAGATGGTGGCATATAGCACAGACCCATTTTGAGCACAGGGAAAATAACTACAACATCACAGAAAGATAAACAAGCTGAGCAATAACTTGAGAAGCATGAACCCACGGGGTTTTACCCAGCGAACCCAGGGACTAGTGGGGGTCCCAGGATGAGACTCCCAGACACTCAGGGAAATAGACCTACCAGCTGTGGAGCAGATGCCTGGAGCGGAGGACAGCAGTGTGGGACAGAGGATGGGGCACCAGGTGGAAGTCAGCGGGCTGGGGCACAGGCTGGGGTCCCAAAGCAGAGGCCAGCAGCATGGAGCACAGAGCTGGGGACCACAGCAGAGGCCAGTGGTGCAGGGCAGAGGTCTGGGGACCAAAGCAGAGAACAGCGGTGCAGGGAACAGACCTGAGGACCAAAGCGAAGGCCAGTGGCATGGGGCAGAGGTCCGGGGTCCAGAGCACAGGCTAGTGGTGCGGGGCAGAAGCCCAGAGCCAAAAGCAGAGGCCAGCAGCCTGGGGCCCAGAGCAGACGCCAGTATGGAGCCTGCTGCAGAAGGGGACAGGAGTCACACAAATACTGAACCAGCAGCTCCAAACCTCAGACAGGGGTACTCAACATCCTCTGGAGCACCCAGCTTTTATGCCGCCACTCCATACAGGGGAACTGCAGGTTAACGTTAACCAAAATTTATCTCCAGCAGAGCACCTGTCTGGGAGGCATAAGCATATCTGGCTTACCCAGAAAGATGTTAGACATAAAGGTCCCTCTACTGGATATACAATCACTTGGAAGAATACTGCCCCCAGACAGGTCAGAGGGGTGCTCTTCCTGCACCTGTTCAGTGTCCCACAGGTCTGATCACTGCGGGGCCTTGGGAGGCAGCACCAACTTCCAGATAGAGGTACCTCCCAATATCTGAGTGCACAGTATTCACACAGTCACCCTAAAGAGGACTGGCAGTGCCACTGAAACGGTCCAGAAGACATAAGGGACAATCAGCTTAGGGCAACCAGATGGCTAAAGGTCAGCGAAAGAAAAAAAAAAAAAAGACAAAAATCAGAGAAATATGACTCCAACAAAATTCAGCGAGGTTAACAGAGCAAGCCCTGAATATCCCACCACAGCTGAAACGCATGAAAATGATGACAAGTCTATACTTAGGAAAATGATGGAGTCCTTACAAGAAGATAGTAAATCTCTGAAAGAATACAAAGAATCCTTAATTTTAAAATGAAAGCAATGGAGAATACCATATCTACAGAACATTTCACCCAAACACAAAAGAATACACCTTCTTTTCAGCACCGTACAGAACCATCTCCAAAATCAACCATATAAGTTGGTCACAAAACATGCCTCAACCGATAAAAGAAAATTGAAATAACCCCGTGTATCTTATCAGACCACCATGGAATAAAGCTGGACTTCAATGACAGAAACAACAGAAAGCCTACTCCCTCATGGAAACTGAACATCTCTCTACTGGATGACTACTGGGTCAGGGAAGAAATAAAGAAGGAAATCAAAGACTTCTTAAAATCCAATGAAAATGCAGGCACAACATAGCCAAACCTATGGGACACAATGAAAGCAGTGCTACAAGGAAATTTCATAGCACAAGTGCCTTCAAAAAGAAAATTGTGACAGCTCATATTAGTGAATTAACAGCTGAACTGAAAGAACTGGGGAAAAAAAAAAGGAAGCAAACACTCCCAAGAGGAGCAGAAGGCAGGAAATCATCAAACTTAGGGCTGTAATCACCAACTTAGAAACAAAAAGAATGATACAAAGAATTAATGAAACCAAGAGTTGGTTCTTAAGAAAATCAACAAACTAGAAAAACCCTTAGCCAAACTAACTAAACGTCAGAGGGAAAACAACCCAAATTAACAAAATCAGAAATGAAAAGGGAGAAATAACAACAGACATTGAGGAAATCCAGAGAACCTTTATGTCCTACTTTAAAAATCTGTCCTCCACCAAAATTGAAAACCTAAATGAAATGGACAACTTTCTTGATAGATTCCACCTACCAAAGTAAAATCAAGATCAGGTTAACAGACTAAGCAGTCCTATAATCCCCAAAGAAATAGAAACAGTCATTAAAAATCTCCCAACCATAAAAAGCCAAGGGCCAGAAGGTTTCAGCATAGAATTCTACCAGACCTTCAAAGAAGATCTAATATTAATACTCTTCAAACTCTTCCACAAAATAGAATCAGAAGGAACACTGCCAAACTCATTCACCCTGATTGCTAAACCCCGCAAAGACCTAACAAAGAAAGAGAACTCAGACGAATTTACCTTATGAAGACAGATGCAAAAATAATTAAAAAATACTGGCAAACCGAATCCAAGAACACATCAAAAGTATCATACACCATGAGCAAGTAGTCTTTATCTCAGGAATGCAGGGATGGCAAAGCATACGAAAACCCATCAACACAATTCACCCTATAAAGAAGCTGAAAAACAAAACAAAACACATGATCATCTAGCTCAATGCTGAAAAAGCATTTGACAAAATCCAGCACCCCTTCATGCTAAAAGTCCTGGAGAGAATAGGCACACAAGGACCATATCTAGAAATAATAAAGGCAATATACAGCAAGCAGGTAGCCAACATCAAATTAAATGGAGAGAAACTTAAAGCATTTCCTCTAAACCCAGGGACAAGACAAGGATGCCCACTTTTGCCATACCTCTTCAACATAGTACTTGAAGTTCTTGCTAGACAACTAAAGGAGATCAAGGGGATACAAATTGGAAACAAAGCAGTCAAATTATCCCTGTTAGTATACATAAGTGACCCAAAAATTCCACCAGAGAACTCCTACAGCTTATAAACACCTTCAGCAAGGTGGCTGGATACAAAATTAATTAAAAAAAATCATAAGCCCTTATTTATAAAAAAGATAAATGGGCTGAGAAAGAAATTAGGGAAACAACACCCTTCACAATAGTCACAAACAATATAAAATACCTGGGGCTAACTCTAACCAAACAAGTGAAAAACCTGTATGACAAGAACTTCAAGTCCTTGGAGAAGAAATTGAAGAGAACATCAGAAGATGGAAAGTTCTCCCATGCTCATGGGTAGGTAGGATAAACATAATAAAAATGGCCATCTTACCAAAAGCTATATACAGATTCAATGCAATTCCTATCAAAATACCAACACAATTCTTTATAGACACGGAAACAACAACTCTCAACTTCATATGGAATAACAAAAAATCCAGAATAGCTAAATCAATCTTGTACAAAAAAAATATGGAGGTATCACCATCCCAGATTTCAAGCTGTACTACAGAGCAATAGTAATAAAAACAGCATGTTACTTGTACAAAAACAGACCAGTGGATCAATGCAATTGAATTGAAGACCCAGAATGAACCCACACACACACCTATGGTCACTTAATTTTTGACAAAGGAGTCAAAACCATATAATGGAAAAAGGACTGCATCTTAACCAAATAGTAATGGTCTAAATGGATGTCAATATGTAAAAGAATGAAATTAGATCCATACTTATCATCTTGCACAAAACTTAAGTCCAAGTGGATCAAAGACCTTAACATAAAGCCAGACACACTAAATCTAAAATAGAAGAGAAAGTGGGGGAAAGTCTTGAACTCTTTGGCACAGGTGAGAACTTCCTGAACAGAACACCAATAGTTCAGGCCATAAGAGCAACAATCAATAAATGGGACCTCATGAAACTGAAAAGCTTTTGAACAGCAAAGGACTCTGTCACTAGAACAAAATGGCAACCTACAGATTGTGAAAAGATCTTTATCAACCCCCACTTCCGACAGAGGGCTGATATTCAAAATTTATAAAGAACTCAAGAAATTAAGCACCAAGAAACCAAATAATCCAATCCAAAAATGGGAAACAGAGGTAAACCAAGAATTCACAAAGGAGGAATCACTAATGACTAAGAGACATTTGAAGAAATGCTCAACATTCTTAATCATCAGAGAAATGCAACTCAAGATGATTCTGAGATTCCATCTCATACATGTCAGAATGGCTAATTTCAAAAGCTCAAATGACAGCACATGATGGTGAGTCTGTGGAGAAAGAGGAACATTCCTCCATTGCTGGTGGGAGTGCAAACTTGTATAACCACTATGGAAATCAGTCTGGCAATATCTTAGAAAACTTGGAATAGCCCTACCTCAAGATCCAGCCATACCACTTCTGGGTATCCACCCAAAAGATTCCTCACCAAACCACAAGGACATATCCTCATCTATGTTCATAGCAGCCTTATTTGTAATAGCTAGAAACTGGAAACAACCCAGATGTCCCTCAACTGACAAATGGATAAAAAGAAAAATATGGTACATTTACACAATGGAATACTACTCAGCTATCAGAAACAAGGAAATCCTGCAATTTGCAGCCAAATGATGGAGGTAGAAAAGCTCATCCTGAGTGAACTAACCCAGACTCAGAAAGATGCACATGGAATCTACTCACATATAATTGGATTTTAGCCATATAGTACAGAATAATTATCCTACAACCAACACACCAAAAGAATCAGAAACGTAGACCTTGTTACCTCTCAAGGGGACAATTTACCCTAGGGGTGCTACCATATAATTCCCCAGTGCAAGAGGAAACTGTTAGCCCTCATATGACTATTGAATGAGAAGGGATGATATGTAGGGATACTCTACATTGGAGTAGTGGGATGGGTGGGAGAGGGAGGAGAAGGTGGGAGGGTGGAACTGGGAGGGGTGGAAAGAGGGTACTATGATGGAGATGTAACTTGATGTAATAAACATTATAATAAAAAAACCTGCTTATGGGAAAATGTACATGCAGATGAGGAATGTGTATGAATATGAGCACCCATCTCCACGTATAGACACTAAACAACAGCTTCTGCTTCTGCCTTTGAGTGACTTTTGGCTCTTTCATATACTTCCAATAGCGGTTTACTGCCAGGGATTGGAGGAGGACACAAAGCATCCCTGGTATCCCTCTTACATGCTTTTTGTTTCACACCCCTCAGCAGTGCCCATCCAGAGTTTCAAGCTCTCCCACTGACTGGGAGCTGCCACCCATGTGGGAGGATGGTGAGTAGAGATTGCAGCTTCAAAGCTTCAGAGGCACAATCACTGGGAGATAGTGCCATACTGTTCCTTTTTGTCCAGCTGACTGGAATATAGTTTCTTTGGCATCTTCTTTGACATTTGTTGTTTTCTGAAGTTTGTAACTTCTACATATCTTTTGACAAATTTGATTTTTGTCAGTAAAGCTTTCCCTGAAAACACTTTCAAAGCTTGAGGATCCTCAACACCAGTCTTTATTCTTTCTTTACTTTATTTTTCTTTCTTTTTTTCTTTTTCTTTTTCTTTTTTTTTTGGTTTTTCGAGACAGGGTTTCTCTGTATAACAGCTCTGGCTGTCCTGGACTCGTTTTTGAAGACCAGGCTGGCCTCGAACTCACAGAGATCCGCCTGCCTCTGCCTCCCAAGTGCTGGGATTAAAGGCGTGCGCCACCACCACCCGGCTTTATTTTATCTTTCTAATGAAGAAACAAGGTATGTGAGGACAGAGATTTTCATCTGCTTTATTCATGCCTGTATTGAAAGGAGGCATTCAGTTGATAGTCATTGCATAAACAAATGAATGCATTTAGATACTGAAGGCCACATATCTGCAACTGACTAACTACACATACACAAGAATTCTGAAAGGCTGCTGAGTCACTTGTCCTTGTGGCACATTTACATGAGTTACAATTTGAAACAGCAGTCTCTACTAGGAGACAACAATTACTATAGACATTGAGAATCAATGAGATACTTTAGCCTGACTACTGAATTGTGTAGTTTGCCAAAGAATGGTTTCTTTGGCCTATTAAATCACTGATGTTCTATAAAGATTATAGACTGACTTGGAACTTAGTGTGTGTTGGGTCCCCAGGAATTGCAAAGTACTCCAAACCAGTAAGCACAGAATATTAATGCATTGTATTTAGCCACAGTATATAATGCAATTATGCCTTATGTTTCATGAATTTGTTAGGTCTCACTGGCAACAGAGTCTCTTGCTCATTTTTTGTAACCCAAGATTTTCCCTCTTGTGTGTTGATAAGCAAATTGTGTTTCCCTACAACATAACACTTAGTGTCCTAGTCTCCTTTCTGTTGGTGTGATAAAACACCCTGACCAAAAGCAACTGAAGGGAGGAAAAGATTTATTTGGCTTATGTTTCTGGGTCATAGTCCATCACTAAAGGAAGTCAGGGCAGAGACTCAGGCAGGAGCTTGAAGCAGAAGTCATAGAAGAATGGTGGCTCATGCTTACTTAGCTACATTTTCTGTACAGCCCAAGGACATCACATACAATGTGGTGCAGCCCACATTGGGAAGGGACCTCCTCCGTCAATTAACAAGACAATCCCCTACAGAGGAGCACAGGCCAACAACATCTGAGCAATGCCCTAACTGAGTCTCTGTTCTCAGTGACTGTGTCAAGTTGGCAGTTAACGCTAACTGGGCTACTCAGCATTGAAAAGAAACAGACTACTCAAATCCACAGTAGAATGGAAGACTCTCCAAACCTTTATGTTGAATATTAAACACTCAGATAATAGCCAGGCTGGAGAGATGGCTCAGCCATTAAAGGTGAGGCTCACAACCAAAAAGTCAGATAATAGCTGTATCTTGTCATACAGTATGAGAATGGGAAAATGTAGGTTGTTAAATATCTGGGAGTTTGCAGGACCAGGATGAGAAGGAGGGAGTAGACTAGAAAAGCTCACCAGGATCCCTGGGCTCAGGGAACTCTTCTACATGCTTATGATGAGGCCACATGACAAGGATGCTTATTGTTTTGAATGAACTCTAAAAGTAGAATTTTAATCTATGCAAATTATGTCACAATAGAAAACAAACTGGTACTAAAGTAATTTATGAGAATATTTTAAACTACAAATTGATTCCTCTAATTATGGGACTATTCAGACCTAATACATGTTTTGTTCAATGTTTGTGATACTGGGAATCAACTCAGACCTTTGGACATGCTAGGTAAATATTCTACCCCTGAGCTACATAAGCCCTCAGGTTTTAGAGACAGACTTCCTCCAACACAGTATGAGATTACTATTTATTGGTAAGTCTGCAGAATCTAGAATCACCGGGGGGGATGGGCCTCTGGATGTGGATGTAGGAGGTTGTCTTGATTGCATTTCATTGATGTGGGAAGACCTATTTTAATTGTGTGCAGGAAGAGATAGTGAGTTGAGTATAAGCATGTGTGCGTGTGTGTGTGTGCGTGTGTGTGCACGTGTGTGTGTGTGCACGCATGTGCATGTGTGCATGTGTGTGTGTGTGTGCACGCGTGCGCATGTGTGTGTGTGTGCACGCATGCACATGTGTGTGTGTGTGTGTGCACGCGTGCGCACGTGTGTGTGTGTGTGTGTGTGTGTGTGTGTGTGTGTGTGTGTGTGTGTTGTTCTCTGCTTCTTGACTTGATATAATGTGACTTACTTTCTCAAGCTTTTGCTGCTGAGACTTCCCTTCCATGGTGGACTGTGACCTGTAACTATGATCCAGAATAACGCCTTCCCCCTTTATATAGTTTTAATTAGAGTATTTTATCACAGAAACAGGAAAAGAAATCAAGAACCCAGCTGTCCTAGAACCCAGAGTCTCCTGCCTCAGTCTCTGACATGTAAGGGTTATAGGAAAATGCCTTCATTCATGCCCAGACTTAGTTTCTTCTTCTTCTTCTACTTCTACTACTTCTTCTTCTTCTTCTTCTT
>CAJQZJ010001969.1:7278982-7329897 GCA_907164525.1 Lophiomys imhausi
TCTTCTTCTTCTTCTTCTTCTTCTTCTTCTTCTTCTTCTTCTTCTTCCTCCTCCTCCTCCTCCTCCTCCTCCTCCTCCTCCTCCCCTTCCTCCTCCTCTTCTTCCCCTTCTTCTTCTTCTCCTTCTGCACTTCCTGACTTATTTTGTCTTTTTAATATTTGTAATTTGTATAGTTAAAATAAAGTTTTCCTATTTCTGATAGTATTTAGTTGAGACCTTTATTAACATTTACCAGGGGCTACTGGGATTTCTTTGGTCCATTCTATTATAGAATTAATTTTTGTTCACTGCCCAGCCCTCTCAGAAGCCGAAGGTGTGAGTAGTGAATATTGCAGAGTCAATTTATACTCATTACAATCCTTTGGCATGTTGTATTTAATTTTATTTTTTACTTTCATTTTATTTATTTATTTTCCCATTAATTAATTAATTTGATTACTTTACATTCCAACCACCATCACCTTCCCTCTTATTTATTTATTTTTAAGACAAGGTTATGTTATGAACCTTGGCTGGCCTCAATCTTTTGAAGGTCTTCTTGCATCTACCTCATGAGTGTTGTGATTCTAGGCATGAAGCTCCATGTAGAGTGTTAGTTACAGTCTTCAAAAAGCGCCAAAAACTAATAACAGACACAATGAGCCTATTTGACTCTAAAGTTTCTATTACCCTCCAGAACAGTGTAAAACTGTGAGAACACTGTATTACTGATGTGTGTGCTATAGGCTGTCTGGCTATAATTTCTTATAAATCAATGTTTCATTAGATTTCCCACATTGATGCCATTTTGCTTGATCTTCATTTCTTTTTGTTTCTGACTTTCTCTTTGGTATGGTTTTCTTTCTTGGAATAATATAAACTTTGGAAATTTTTTATATAATAATTATATATATATACATACTATAATATACATATATATTATCTGACTATGTATCCCAAGCTGACCTTGAACTTGCAATAATTCTATCTCATGTTCCCAAGTATTGGAATTATAGTGTGAAGCACCACCATGACTGGTTTCTACATTAATTTCTGAAAGACAGTTTTGAATGGTAAATCGTTCTGCTCTGGCAGCTGCATTCTCTAAGCAGATGAAAGTGAAGTTCCTCTACTTCTGGCTTCAGTTAATCTTAGAAGCCTTTGGATCATGACACTCTTCTCATGTGGTCACCTTTCAGTGGCTTCCTGGACACTACCATAATTCAAGCATGGGGTTTTTATCTTCTTGGGATTATTAATAAGGTGACTGTTTTGGAATGTTTCATGTATTTTCTCTTTGAATATTTTTGTAGAGCATCTTCTTTTTCTGGTACTCTATACAGAATTTCTTAGTTTTATTTCCTACTTAGACTAATAGTTCCCATGCATATGCTGCAATTTATCTTTGTTGACAAAATTTTAACTTCACTTCGGAATAAACGAGTTCATTATGTTAAGATTTCAGTAGAAGTTGATCAATCCTGTTCACGATAAGATGGCTAGTATGTGTGTGTGTGTGTGTGTATATGTGTGTGTGTGTGTGTGTGTGTGTGTGTGTGTGTGTGTGTGTGTATGTGTGTTTAAAATCAGACTGGTAATTATAAACCTCATAATTTCATGTCAGTTGTAAAAAATTGTAGCTCCCTCTTATTTTCATGGGATTTGTTTCAGAACCCAATGAATAGGGTAAAATTAATATATATCTTTTTCTCCATACACATGTATCTCTGACAAAGTTTAATTTAAAAATTGGACATGATAAGCAATTAAAACATTGCATTTTCCATAGATTTTTATCACCTTCAGCCTATGATTTTATTCTTTATTAGGTTGAGAGATTTCACATTTCCCTTAAGGAAGCACTCTGTGGCTTCTCCTTGATATGTCCAAATAATCATCATGGCTGCTCTTGTGCTATAACCCACCAGAAAGGGAAACATGGGTTACTGAGACACAACATTGTAACACTGGCAGTTGGCATTATAACAGAGATCTGTACTAAGTGACTAATGAGAGGGTAATATGCAGAGTGTGGATACCAGGGTCATGTAGATAATCCATGTCCTAGGACATGGACCAGAGCACTAAGTTTTCACAGTGCAACTCAGAACAGTGAACAACTTAAAACTTAAACATTGTCTAGTTCTGCAACTTTTCATTTTTCTTTTTCAAGCTTTGGTTGCTGGTGGCCAACTGAAGTTGAAAAGTGAAATGATGAGAAAGGGGGCTGAGCCCAATAGAAGTCTGGCATTATCTTAGGATTTATGCTGTTGATTTGCCAAAGGAAGGAGTTTTGCCCTATGTTACCATAAGAATATATTGTATGAAAGTAAACATATTTTCAGTAAAATAAGATAATAAAGTGCACACGGAGAAAACTCAGTGCTGACATAGAATTTGTTCAGTGAATTGGGAACTGGAAACTGAGGGAGATAATGCTGAGTACTGAGTGCTAATGGCCAGAATAATCTATGACTGAAGCACTCAAAACTTGTAAGTCTACTATTTTACCTCCTTCTGTCTCCTCAAATACCACCTTCTGTTATCTTCTCTCTAGAATATTCTATTCTGTGTTTTTCCCTTGCTTTCACCATAGAAACACACCAAAGTCTTTCTTAAATTAAAAATATACAAGCAAACAAGCAAAATTATGCTACTTGACCTCAAATTCCCTTCCATTTCCTACTCGATCTTTTTTCTCTTTCCAACAAATTGTTTTAAAATACACTCTGTCTTCAGTTTTCCTTTTCATTTGCATGTTTCTTTACAGGACATAGTTCCCACCGCTGCCTCTGCATTACAGTGTTCTCTTACCATGATCACAAAATGAAGTCTTCATTTCAGTAAACATACCACCCTTTCTTATACTTACTATACTGGTCTTTCTGTTAGTACAGGGTGGAAGATGCATTCTCCTCTAATTCCTTACTTTAATTCTCTACTTACACTAACTGTTTTCATACTATGGGAGTTTCACTCAAGGACCATTTCTTTAAAAAATATTTTTTTTTTTACATTTATTATGTGAGTATGTGCACACATGCATACACACACACACTACTGCTAGGATATGTGTGCGGAAGTCAGCCTCAGTTGTAGGAGACTGTTCCTTCTCTCTACCATGTGGACAACTGAATCATCAAACTCAGGACAATAAGTTTGGTTGCAAATGTCCTTACCCACTGGGCGATCTCACTGGGTCTCAAAGACCATTTCTGACATCACTCAGGTCTGCTACTTGTTACCTCAATGTGAAAGGATAACCTCCTATGGCTTCTTCTTAACAGTTGTTGAGAGACTGCTGCCTTAGCAACTTAAAATGTACAATGTACAGTGAGATCTTTCTGGCTGGTTGACACTCATGTGTAAGCTTAAAAGGTAAACTGAGCTACAAGGCCCTTTATCCCATCTTTATCAATACAGCTGCTCTCAGGGGGTAATCCTGCTCACTTTAGTTGCATTGCATTTAATTCCATAGTTTCAAATGGCAGATTCTAATTCCATATAAGTAAGACAACATTTTCATAATTCCATAGTTCATATAATAACTGCTTGATTTTTCTACTTCAGACATGACTTTGAGTTTATATTATAACAAGGACAGCTAACTTTTTCTCCTCTTCCATTATCAAGGCACCAAGTGAGTGTTTACTGTTTACACTTTCATGGTTAAATATTTTTCACTATAAGATCAAAGGTACACTCTAATTTTATTTTCTTGTCTAGGTTTGTTTTCCTTAAGTGACTAATTGTGTCAACTTCATGTTCTTGCTTTGTAATTATCAGTAATTCTTTTTCAACTTGCTAATAGAAATGAGTACAACTGCTCTTAAGAATTTTTCCCCCCAGGGCCAAGTGAACAAGTGAATCAGATAATTTTTTTCTCCTGCTTTCAATTTAAAAATTCTTATTCTTGAACACACACACACACTCACACACACACACACAGAGAGAGAGAGAAAGAGAGAGAGAGAGAGAGGTTTTCCTTCTGGGACTTTTTATCATCTTTCTCAAACCAAATATTTTTGCCTTTAAGAACACCAAAAACCAAATAATCCAATCCAAAAATGGGAAACAGAGCTAAACCAAGAATTCACAAAGGAGGAATCCCTAATGGCTGAGAGACATTTGAAGAAATGCTCAACATTCTTAATCATCAGAGAAATGCAACTCAAAATGACTCTGAGATTCCATCTCACACCTGTCAGGATGGCTAAGATCAAAAGCTCAAATGACAGCACATGCTGGCGAGGGTGTGGAGAAAGTGGAACACTCCTCCATTGCTGGTGGGAGCGCAAACTTGTACAACCACTATGGAAATCAGTCTGGCAATATCTTAGAAAACTTGGAATAGCCCTACCTCAAGATCCAGCCATACCACTTCTGGGTATACATCCAAATGATTCCTCACCAGACCACAAGGGTATCTCCTCATCTCTGTTCATAGCAGCCTTGTTTGTAATAGCTAGAGACTGGAAACAACCCAGATGTCTCTCAACTGACAAATGGATAAAAAAATTGTGGTACATTTACACAATGGAATACTACTCAGCTATCAGAAACAAGGAAATCATGCAATTCACAGCCAAATGGATGGCTCTAGAGAAGCTCATCCTGAGTGAGCTAATCCAGATTCAGAAAGATGCACATGGAATCTACTCACTTATAATTGTATTTTAGTGTGTTAGTTGTTGTATCGATACCTTCTACTATATAGCTAAAATCCTACTATAAGTGAATAGATGTCATATGTGTCCTTCTGAGTCTGGGTTAGCTCACTCAAGATGAACTTTTCTAGTTCCATCCATTTGGCTGCAAATTGCATAATTTCATTGTTCCTGATAGCTGAATAATATTCTATTGTGTAGATGTACCACAGTTTTTTAACCCATTCTTCGGTTGAGGGACATCTGGGTTGTTTCCAGTTTCTAGCTATTACAAATAAGGCTGCTATAAACATAGATGAGGAAACTTCCTTATGATTCCGTGAAGAGGCATTTGGGTGTATACCCAGAAGTGGTATGGCTGGGTCCTGAGGCAGAGCTATTCCAAGTTTTCTAAGATATCGCCAGACTGACCTCCATAGTGGTTGCACAAGCCTGCACTCCCACCAGCAATGGAGTAGGGTACCCCTTTCTCCACACCCTTGCCAGCATGTGTTGTCATTTGAGTTTTTGATCCTAGCCATTCTGACAAGTGTGAGAAGGAATCTCAGAGTCGTCTTGAGTTGCATTTCTCTGATGATTAAGGATGTTGAGCATTTCTTCAAGTGTCTCTCAGCCATTAGGGATTCCTCCTTTGTGAATTCTCTATTTAGCTCTGTCCCCCATTTTTGATTGGATTATTTGGTTTCTTGGCATTTAATTTCTTGAGTTCTTTGTAGATTTTGGATAGTAGCCCTCTGTCAGATGTGGGGTTGGTTAAGATTTTCTCCCAGTCTGTAGGCTACTACAACTAACACACCAAAGGGAACTTGGACATAGACTTTTTATTTTTTATTTTTATTTATTTATATATATATATATTTATATTTTTTCCTATTTTTTAGTCTTTTTTATCTATTTGTCTGCTTATTTGTTTGTTTGTTTTCTAGTTCTCTCTCCCTGGCAATGAGACACTTTTCACTGATGGTACTGCCTCGTAGACCCCCAATGAATGAGGAGGCTCTTGGCCCTCATACGACCTCTCAACTGAGATGAGGGACTGTTATATAAGGACACCCCACTCCAGAGAAATGGGATGGAAGGGTTAGGAGGTAAAGAAAAAAAATGAAATGTGATGTTTTGGTCTTTTACTACTAATTGTCATAAACTGGTTAGGATAATTAAGAAATGCAAACTAATAGTTATGCAAGCCGGTCATTCTGTTAGGTACTATGACAGACTATTATAGTTATTTTCTAAGCTAATCAGAAACAAAGCTGCTAAGAGACAAGCAACATCTGCTTACCCTAATATAAGAGATAGATAGGGCCTCTTCAAAAACCTCAACAGATCTGCAGAATATGGCATTCAAAGATGTTTTCGTAACTTTAGATTTTTTTATATCAAGACATATCAACTCCTGACACAGCACCCCCTATTCTACCCCAATTAGAAGATGAGCATTAAAGAATCTCCAGTGGGAGATGATTGAATTAGTGGCAAGCCTATCTCTTGGTAGGAAAAGCCCCTTGCTCCAACTGTAGACAGAATGCTGTCCAAAAAGGACAAAGCCTGGAAGCAGGTAAGTCGACAGCCTAGCTCTGCCAAGACAGGGTAGGCAAGTCCTTCATAACCCCTGCTCTACAATCAATGTCTGTCAGAGAAATGGGGCCAAACGACTGAAGACAGATGCTGTAATGTATGGAGAGAAAATGGGAACTGTCCAGGCAGCCACTGGTATGTCATTTCTTAGTTTGGGAAGCTGCAGGCCCTGTACTTCCTATAAAATCAGATATATTTATCCCTCTCAGGTCTCTGAGGTGGTTGAAGAACAGATAGCTAGAGTCTCATAATTAAATTTTGAGTTGTTTAGGAGTCAAGAGAGTGTTATAGATCTAAGCAGATACTTTTAAAATTGTGTTGCAAGTTAGTATGAATGATGAGTTAGATATAGAACTTTAAACTCATGGAGATGGTTAGATAGTAGAATGTTAAAGTCAGGTACCAAATACATATGGACTTGACATTGGGAATGTACGCTAAGCCATATAACCCTCATAACTGTGGCCTAATTACCTCTGTTGTATTGTATTGAATTTATTATTATAAGAGAAAGAGCCATTTGTTGGACTGAAAGGGGAAACTGTAGGGGGAAATAAGATATACCTTAAACTTAAAAAAAGGGGGGGGAAGGGGATGGGGGGTTGAGGGTGGGAGGATGAGACTGGAGGGGGGAATAGGGAAGGGACTGCGATTGAGATGTAACTTGAAGAAATAAAAAATAAAGGAAAAAAAATAATTGTATTTTAACCATATAGTACAGGATAACTATCCTACAACCAACACACCAAAAGGATTAGGAACATAGACTTTGCTACCTATTAATGGAACAATTTTCCCTAGGGGTACTACCATGTAGGCCAGTCCAACAGGAAGCTCTTAGCTCTCAAATGACTGTTGAACTGAGAGGGGCTGATAGGTAAGGATATTCCACATTGGAGGAGAGGGATGGTGGGACATGGAGGAGACAATGGAAGGGTAGAACTGGGAGGGGTGGAAAGAGAGTACTATGATGGAGATGTAACTTGAAATAATAAATAAACATTTAAAAAATATTGTATTTATGCATGTTAACCCCCCGCCCCCCCAAAGAGCATCATACCGTCATCTTGGAATTTCCCATCATCCTCTCCCAAACCTCAGCAACTCCCTTGGAGGTATTTGCCCCAATTAGCTGACTGACATGAAGTCACTATTAAGTTGAATTTGGTAGCTTCCAAGGAGAAGGCAGTTGGGGCCAGTAGTTGGTGAAGAAAAGATGATTGTTTACTCAGTAGTCATCCTCAGCTTCAACCTCAGATGAGTGAGAAATGAACTTTATTAGATGCAGTCACCAAGAGTTGGGATCATTATCTTCCTGACACCTTCCCTGGCTCATCCCCATTCTCTCCTGTTTTCTTGTCCATCCTAGCCAAGTAAAGCATAGGACTCAAGCCATGAAAGTTCACACAATAGTTATGGCTTTCCTTTTCCTCTTTGTTCCCTTGCAGACAAGTAACTGACTATGCTGAACGCCACAGGGAAAGCAAGGGAATGCATCAAAGACCCCAGAATGCTTATTCCATAAGCACTGGATAATAACAACAATAACAGTAATACCATTAATGGCAGTAATAATCAACATTAATCTTTCTTCAGCAGCCCTTGAATGGTGTTCAGGGGCCCAAAGACCATTATGACTTCAGCATGACTAGGCCCTGCTGTGGGCCTTTTCTAAGGCAATGGGTTGGGGGTTGGGCGACACAAACCTCTGAGCTTGGTACACAATAGAGACCATAACTTCCTCCTCTCTGTTACTTTTCATAAGAAGTCAGTGGAGATCTGTCAGTGCAAAAGCTTTCTGCAGAGCCTCCCAGAATGAGAATGCCTTGTGCCCAGTGCTTTTACTGGAGAGCACCAGGCAGGCATAATGAAGTCAGTAATTTCTCCTGCCTGTAAGCCTTGAATTAGGCCACATGGTAGAGCTTTTTAGACTGATTGGGATGGGGGAGTAGAAAAATCCACAGAATCTTAGAAAAATGGTAACGCCTTATTAAATTATTTGAAATCTCCCGAGTTGCATGTCTTCTGGCTCCAAATTGGAATACCTGTTAACTTAGAGTGTTCAAATTCCTCTAAAATATTATTGTATTTAAGACAGAGTGCCATCCCAAGCTGCACATGAATTACAGCACTCACCATTTCCCGGCTTAAAAACCTTTACCACAATTAGTAGTTAGTAGCTTTCAAAAACATTTGCTGGATAAGTAACCATGGTCAAATCACGTAATTTTGCCCCACCTCCCCCTCTTTTCTTTCCTTTGATTCCAGGGTTTTGAGTGCTGGTCTGAGAGCTATAATTTCATCTTTAGGCATATTTCTTTAGGCATTCTTAATGAGACATTTGAGTTGTCCAGTCCTGCCTTCCTGAATTCAACCTTTTAAGGATTCAGGGTTGGAAGAGTGTGGGAAAAAAAGGGAGGTGGAGTACCCAGTGCTGAGGAGAAAATTCAATCTAAGGGTTCAGGGAGATTGAGAGGCACCGCTGCTCCACTTTGTGCAGGGCTATATCTGAAAGTATAGCAGACACAAAATTTTCCATTCTCAAATATTTATTGCATGCCTATTTGGCGCCACGCACATTCTAGGAATGGGAAATGCAAAAATGAATTGATCATGTTTTTAGAGAGCTCTCAGGTCTGTATCTGAACTTAGCCTAAGTGAACTGAAAGTTCCACTTTTATTATTTGGCAAACTATGAAAGTGAGAAAGAAAAGTAGCCTTCAATGAACTAAAATTTGAAGTGTTGTTTTGGTTCTGCACAACTTCAAAATGTCCTGTATGTGAAGAGTCATGGGAAATACAAATATTTTGGTAATTCTCTAATTAATTGAAGAAGAGAAATGCCAAAATAAACGAAACATGGCTGGCAAAAGGCAACATTCCTACAGCGAAGGTATGAAGTGCTTTTTATGCTGGTGTATGGACAGTCAGTCCATGGGTCTGTGGGTCAGTTCTCTAGAGTTTCTGCCAAGAAGCAAGAACTCCCTGTATCAGAGGAACAGAGCTATAGTGGTAGGTGGGTTTTTATACCACTAAATCCTAAAATACAGCTTTTCCATAGCTTATCTACAACTTTAGGGGCACAAATTAATAATTTTAATGAGTAATAATTTATATTCCTGTGTTTGGTTTCCATATGACTCCCCTCTTTGCCTTTTATCTTATTTTATTTTAACTTTTTCTTTATTTTTATTTTTTCTCCTTAGTAGCAGGAATTGAACATAGGGCCCAGATCATGCTCCACAAGGACGCTTCCATCAAGCTGTATTCTCAGCACCCTTTTTACTTTTTATTTTGAGACACAGTCTACTAATTTGTACAGGTAACTTTGGATTAACTTTGACTTTATCAATTTTTATTTTGTATTTTGATATAGATTATTACTACATTGTACAGTGTGGCTTTCAATTTATGATCTTCTGGTTCCAACCTCCCAAGTAGCTGGGATTACAGGCTTGAAAACACTCAGCCTATGAGAAATACATTTCAAGTTGGGAAGACTGTGAGGATGTAGATGTAGGTAGACTCAGGTGAAATATAGAGATGACTTTCCAGGTCTATAATTTTGTATTTACTTCAGAGAGGCAAAAAAATTATTTGTAATACAATTGAACACTACTCTGCCATCAGAAACAAGGAAATCATGCAATTTGCTGCCAAATGGATGGAACTAGAAAAGCTTATCCTGAGTGAGCTAACCCAGACCCAGAAAGATGCACATAGCATATATTCACTTATAACTGGATTTAAGCCATATAGTACAGGATAACTGTCCTACCACCAACAGACTGAAAGGAACAGGAACATAGACTTTGTTACTTGTTAGTAGGATACTTTGCCCTAGTTGAACTGCCATGTAGACCTCCAGTGAAAGAGGAGGCTCTTAGCGCTCATATGGCTGCTGAACTGAAGGGGGCTGATATGTAGGGCATCACACACTGGAGGAGTAGAATAGGTGGGAGTAGGGGGAGAATGTGGGAGGGGGAGAGGGTGGGTCTGGGAGAGGCGGAGGGAGTGGATTGTGATGGAGATGTAAATTGAAATAATAAACAGTAAAAAAGAAAGAAAGAAAGAAAATACTTCAAATTTGAAAAAAAAACCAAAAATTATTGGTAATAGTGGGAGGCATTAAAATGTAGTTAATTGTATCTTATCAAGGTTTGCAAGATATTTGCTGCCAAGCCTATCTACCTGAGTTTAATCACTGGAGCAGACATATTACAAGGATAAAAGCAACACCTTCAGGTTGTTCTCTGACCTCCACACATATACCAAGGCCCATGTGCTCAGCCTTTATGTTCAGGTGTTCATGTACATATACACACTAAAAATGTGCAAAAATAATTATTCATCTATATTGATCACAGTACTCTTTCATTCCCCCAGTACTATTTTGAGTTCATCAATGAAAGAAAAGGCAAGAAACAAAATGAGCAAATGACCTTTCTGAAGTGAGTAGAACAGTATTGGAATTAAGATACCAAAATGCAGGAAAGGATAAGTAATGAGTGAAAATCCTAAGTGGCCATTATTTGCCCACTTAATTCCATTAGGGGAATTAAAAGACCAGGTATTGGTGGAATAGAAAGAACTCACTGTGAGTGGCTGGCAAAAGCAGTCTGGGCACGTTCTGCAGAGCGCAGTCAGCAAGCTCCATGCTCAGGAGTGAGAAGGCAATCAGTTATTCGCTTGTTCACTGGAAGAACAAGAAAGACATTTTTGTGTAGACAGTGCTTCTTGTGCTGAATGCCAGCTTTCTTTACTCTGGCTTAAAAGAATGTGTGAGGAGCCTTTAGTATACAAAGCAAATAATGGAGATAGTCTTGTCCAAAGTAGGAGGTGTGGTGTGTTCAAGGTTCAATTTTGGAGGAACCAAAATTTCCTAGAAGCAGGATACTGGGGTAAGGGGTAGGCCTTTTGTCTTGTGCACAGGAAATTGGGTCAAAGTCTGGGATTTCTGAGGAGAGAGTCTGTGGGTTCTGGGATTTATCATAAGTATTGGTGGCCCTGCAGCCAGTGATAAGGCTTTTAGATGCATGTTCTGCAAAAAGACTGTATTGTGAAGATTCAGCTTGCCTGTCTTCATTGGGTTGGTTTAGATTCCAGCAACGGGCATGCCAGATGTGATCCCATGAGCTGAACACTAAGGGTTTCCTCAATGTCTCTGGGTTGTTACAGCTGTAGATTTCTTGGAAGATTTCAAGTGAGGAGAAAACCTACTCTCCAAAATGACTGAGGCATCCCTGACATGCAGGGATCATACTACACTTAATAAATTAGAAAACAAAAAATAAACTTGGCTCTTGGATGCTCTGACATGCTTGTTTTGTAATTTTACTCCATGCACAGCATTCCAAGAAATACATAGAATGTTTGAGTGTTTTCAGATTTTGTATAAATGGCATCATACGGTTAGAGGAATGGGGCTAGTGAATAGAGCTGTGTGTGTTGTGATACTTACTCTTAAAAAGATCTGAAGCAAATATAGTAGAATGTTAACATTTGCTAAATCTGGATGGAGGATATACAGGTGTCTTGTAAATTTTTATTCATGTATTTTTTTATGTGTTTGAACATTTGGTGATTAAAAAAAATAAAGGTATGGGGAGGGGGAGGCAAGGACAAAGATTAAAAACCAGTGAGGTGTTCCTGGGCCCTGAGAGTCAAGGAATGCTGGAAAATGACTTCATTTGCAATGCCTGGAAATAGCGTTGTGGAGATTCTTGTGGTCACTTAACCATTTGATAACCTTGCCAAATGAACATGCCCTATATAGCACTCTCGACATTGACTGTCAACCTTGGTTTCCAGATTTCAGTGGAGTCACAACTACTCATTTAATTATTTGGCTCAGAAATTTCGTATTTTCCTCCAAGAAACTAAATTCAAGCCATTGATGGTATTATCAAATGTATACATTGGATACAAACCTTTACTCCATGACTTCTGTGACTTTATTAGCCCCTGACACTTCCTACAGGTACTTCTCTATATAGTACCAAATGTGATTTCATTAAAATAATCAAACAAAAAAAGACCTTGAAGTTTAATCTCTTTATTCATGTGCCCCAAACTTGCAATGGTTTCCCATTATGCTTAGAATAAAACACAAACCTCTAACCACAGCCTGTGAGGTTGTCTCTATCTCCATATTCCTTCCATGTGTCTCTTGAATGTTTCAGCTACCTTCAGTCTTGGCATACTCCCTACTCTTGCCCACCTGAAAGACCACTGCCTTTGTTCTTCCCTCTACCTATGACCACTTTTGTGGAACTGGCTTCTTCCCTTCTTTAAAAGGTCACAGTTCATGCTCTTACCTTTTACCAGCGGTTCTCAACCTGTGGGTCTGGACTCCTTTGGGAGTCAAAAAGCCCTTTCACTGGGGTCATATATGAGATATCCTGCATATAAAATATTTACATTATGACTCATAATAGTAACAAACTTATAGTTATGAAGTAGCAATAAAAATAATTTTATGGTTGAGGGTCACCACAACATGAGGAACGGTATTAAAAGGTTGCAACATTAGGAAGGTTGAGAACCGGTCCTTTAGAGTGTAATTTAAAGTTGTTTCCTTGTTTTATTCTTTGTCAACTTCTATTTTTAGTTCTTTCATGGAACTTACTACAGCTTACAGGTATTTTACTGTACTGAGTGGTCGGTTTTCATTTCTCAGTGGTTTTTGGCTGCCCAATATCTAAGGTCCTATGTATTTGGGGAATCTCCAACATAATGAAGCAAAGCCCTTTCAATATAAACATTCAAAATGGTCAACTTTCCTAAAGTTTACTGTTTTGTGGGCAAATGATGAGACTGTCTTGTTCATATTATGTGCCCCTGACCTTAACCTAGACAATAGTGTGATGGGTTGAATACGGTGGAAGCATCAGTGGCTGCAGATAGGTGATCAAATCCATTTTCCAGAAAGTCCTTGGCCATAGTTATAAGAAAACCTATTCATCATACACCTCCCACACAGGGCCAATGTAAGTTCAGACGTGTCTCCAAAGAGGAAGCTGGGACCAGGAAGTTGTCTTTTGGGTCTTATAGTATGATTGCAGTCTTATTCTTTATTGCATAATCTCCAAGCTTATTTCTTCAGCAGTCTGTGATTCTGGGAGTTACTCAATAGAAGGACTTAAAAAAATACTCCTTCTTTCTAAATTACCTTCAGTTTGTATTTGTTTGACTGTTAGTTTGACAAGGATGAGTCCTGTGAGGAATGTAGGTGACAGCATTTAAGGTTCTGGTCAGGAAGGCCCAGTCTTGCACTAGCCTGACCCTGGAAGCACATGTCTCCTTAAATTTTGTACCTACAATGTCTCATTTTATTTACCCTACGCTCAATGACAAAAATTAAATTCAGTTTTTTCAAGACCCATGGCTTCACCAGGTAGGTGATGAGTAAGCCGTTCCATAGCACTAAGCAGTGGATGTAGGACTGTCCAAGAGAGACAAACTTGCTTTTCACTCTTTTCTGGTCTGTAGCAAAAAGAAATAATAAGCTGGGAGTTAGAGATGCTTTCAGGGAAAACCTATGAAAATTCCCAATGTTGTACAAGTTTCTCCTCCCTGTTAGTGAGAGGGAGGGTCATGTTTTTCTTTCTTCTAAAAGAATAGAGATTTGAGAAAAAGATTCAAGATACGCAATGTATCTGCTGTATATGCAGAACATTAGACTGGGATTGGCTCCTTACTGTCAGATGGTGGGGTAGTCTAGGTACCACTGGAGATAATCAGAACTTTCAGAATTTGGTGAGACAATTGGTACTTGAGATACCAACCCGACAGCTGTACTTTTGAAGTGAGAGCTAGTCTATAAACTCTGTTCTTCAATCCAAACCAAGAGAGGGAATACTAGAAGCACGAAGGTAAAGAGGTCCTTAAGGGGGACCCACATGGAGAGCTTTGACTGTATCCAGAGAAATACAGGTATGTGCTTACCAGCACTGGGTCTCAGAAACCCCATAAAGGTGACCCAGGAGTGAATGAATCAATATGTGGCATGTTCCATACTCACAGGGCATTTTTATGAGATAAGAATTGCTGTAGTTCCATAAAAATTCAGGGTCATAACTTTTCACCAACAAGTAGCAACTTCCCTGTCCTCTCACTACTGGGCCTGTACTTGAGGAATTGAAAATCAAACAGTTCAGCATTCATATTAGCACACTGGGCCAAGTGACTCTCACCTAGATTTCTGTGGTCATTTCCTATTTGGTCTCTTTTCTCCTGTCTTTGCCTTTTCACATACATCTTTATCACTGCATCCAAGAAACCTTGATAAGCGCTGTACCAGACCTTGGCTCCCTATCTTTCTTCCAGTCTCATGTCTTTTTGCTCTCCTTTCCACACTTGTGCACACTACAGACTTCTGCTGTTTTTTTTTTTTCAATAATCCAGACCATGCCCATTCCCTAGAGCTTTTGGTGTTCTGAATCTTGGATCTGGAAATTCTTCCTCTGTTTATCTGTGACTCTTTCCCCATTTGTACTTAAATGTCATTTTCTATGGGTTCCCTTACCTAGGTAGTTCTTTCATTATACTTGCTGATCTACTAAATTCTTTACTCTAGAAGGCATCACTATGATATTACTTGTTTGTCATGCAGCATTACAGCTTGATGAAGGTACCAAATGGGTTTGTTTTATTTATTGCTCCATCTATAGCTATCTAGATCAATGTCTGATAGAATTACATTTTAATAACACCTTGTTCCAAGAATGGGACAGTAGTGGGTGGGAATATCAGACTATCTAGACAGAGAAAAAGCTAACATTTCTTCTATCTCATATAAACATACTCTAATGATTTCTTCCAAATTCAGCATATGACACAAGCTGATATGGGCTGAGATTTTAAACTCAACTGAGCATGGAATCATGGTATTAAACCATATTAAATTATTAACTATACAGATGGACAATTCTTACTTGATAATGGGCATAGAAGTTATGAGAAACTCCAACTTGTCCTGTTGGGGAGCAGAAGTAGAGAATAAACAAGGTTTTGGTAATACACCAGAGAGTCAGGTCTCTACTTTCCGAATGCAGAACAGAACTGCACTCCTTCTCCTTCTCATGGCATTTGGCATGGCCATCTGCATTTCTTTGCCAGCGAAATGTGGGTGGGAATGAACATCATTGCCAGACTGAAGCTTGGAAGGAAAGCACATAGTTTGTGCTTCTCCTTCCATTGCAGTGATTATTGTGAAAACTCACATTGAGAAAATGCTTTAGCTGGAGTCTCTGAGTGACTGGAAGAAAGAAATTCCAGAAGCCAGCTCACAGTGGACCTGCAGCAGGAAGGTCAGCTCTCCAGCCCCCTCCCCAAATCTCAAGTCAGCTCTCCAGCCCCCTCCCCAAATCTCACTTGAGATTTGGGGAGGGGGCTGGAGAGCTGACCTAGCAGTTAAGAGCACTAGCTACTCTTCCAGAGGACCCAAGTTTAGTTCAATTCCCTGTACCTGTGTCAGGTGATTCACAACTATCTGTGGTAAATGTGTGTTTTTCCACTAGGCCCAAAGCCTCTGGAATAATGGCTCTAAAACTCAAAATATATTTACAAATACATAGGCCTATAGATATGCTCATTTTCTGACTAGCTCTAATATACTAATCTATGTTCTTCCATGTGGCTGGTTACCTCTATTCAGCTTTCATGCATCTGTGCTTCTCACATCTTCCTAGGTGAACCTTGAGAGCCTGGCTCTATTCCAGAATGCACTCTGTTTCCTGGAACTTCTTCCTCCTATTTCTTACCTAAGCTATAGGCCAATAAACCTTATTATTTACAGGTAAAGTCTCCATACAGACACAAGAGGTTCTCTTCACAGTCTGTAACTCCAGCTCCAGGAGACTTAATGTCTTTTTCAACTCCATAGACACTTGGAACAGACAGACAGACATCTGAGCTCTCCTCCTCACTATGTTTTTTTTTTCCCCAAAGCAGATCTACAAGAAAACAAAAAGCAGATTAGTTAGGCCATGAATCTTTACAGCCAGCAAATCCTACAAGAAGGTTTCTTACTATAGACTCAAGAGCAAGGGTATATGGGGTTGCAAGACTAGTGTAAGTGAATGCAGGCAAAAGGTCTGAAAGCCAGAAGTCTTCATAAGAAACACAAAAGGGAGAAAAAGCACTGAACAGTGCAGAGGGAGGTGGAAGTGTGGCCAGGATCAAGTAAGCAAATGCACTTGCTATGTGTCCTTACCTAGTGCCCGACACCTCAGTGGATGGAGCATTCTAAATTAAAAAAAGATGGTGAGGTTCTTCATTTTCCCCCACTTGATTATATTTTATAAATAACCTGAAATAAACATAAATTTATTATTTAATAAGCCAAAGGTCTTTTTTTCAAGACTTAGAGAAGATGATCTATTGAATAATGTTGTACTTCAATAGATGATCAGAGAAAAAAATCTAATAAATAACTTGCCCTAATAATAACTATTTGATAATAATTATTCAACATAGTATGTTGAATAATCACATTTCATAGTCTGTTAATCTTAGAAACTGCTAAAAGTTTAAAAAATGAAGCATGTCCTGGGTGTCTATAGGATTCCTCATGTTGAGATTGGCATAGTGAATATGAGATCATAGGAAAAAGCAGAGCAATTGGGGAGATAGCTGGTTGAAGTACGGAAAAAAGAGAATTTTGAAAAACTTGACAAAATGATTCTTAAAACATGGCTTAGGAGTTCTTTGGAATGTTATTTTTCAATCAAGCCAATCAGCACATGTTTGAAATAGACAGGGTCATACCTGGAGAGGGTTTTTTTTAAAAAATGAGGATTTTTCAAAAGATAGAAAGCTACTGGCCACTATGAGACCATTTATGGAACAAGGAAATTTCTAGAAAGATGAGACATTCTAGATAGACTCACACATCAATAGTCAGCTGGTTGATAGTGTGCACAAGTGCACTGATTGACTCCTTATACCCAATCATGCAGGGAACACAGCCCTGCGCTACAGGCTGACTAAAGACACTGTTCTCAATCCAGAGAGTTAGACCAAGTCTGGGAGGTAAAACAGGTGTGTATGTTCAGGCTGTAGTCAGCTGGGAGGTAAAACAGGTGTGTATGTTCAGGCTGTAGTCAGCGCTACAGGCTGACTAAAAACACTGTTCTCAATCCAGGGAGTTAGACCAAGTCTGGGAGGTAAAACAGGTGTGTATGTTCAGGGACAGGAGGGAAGAGAGACAGGAGGCTTGGAGACCTCCTGAGCTACTGATTTGAAACACAAATAAAAGGCTAATGATTCATTAATAGAGAATGTCAGTGGGATGATAAAGAAGGAAAAAATTCAGATGCCATTGAGACAGAATCAACAGGTTTCTGGAGCCTTGGAACCTTAGTTCTTGGAAAGGGTACAAGGGTAGAAATGAGATAGATCACTGGGAAGCTTGGGACTCCCTATCATTTCTCTCTAAATCTAGTGGGCATAGGTGCCACATGAAGAGTCACATATGGAGGAAGCCCAGAAACTTTGTTCCAAGACACTGAGTAAAGCACCCCACTTCCACTGCATAGTGACTTGATGTTCGGCTTTTTCTTATTGAAGGATAACTCTGGGCTCACTGACACACACAGGTGTTTTGGGGAATGCCCATGAGTTTGGCAACAAGTTGGGGAAGCTGCAGTCAGGCATCAGAAATCTCTATGAGGCAGCTGAGTAGGCATGTTTGGAGCTCAAGAAGTTACTAAAACTACAGTAGTCATTTTCCTATTTATCTGCAAAAAGTTCAAATTCTGTGTGTAAAATAGCATATACTAGTTTATGGGGTTTAAAAACTTTGTTTTTTATATTGAACATAAAAACTGCAACTAGAATGAGCTATTAAATTCAAATTCTTTAAAAAAAAACATTCTGAAAACCTTGAATGTTTGATGCATACTTGGTAAATAAGAAGGTATATTTTAAGGTATACAATGTGATATTTTGATTTAGTTGCATATTTTGAAATAATTTCCACAATGAAACTAATTGACATAGCCATTGCTTTATCATTTATCTAAACGGATGACTCTCTACTCAGCACTGAAAGTTTAGAAGGAAATGCTACACTATCCTTCCAAATCTGGGGCTGTGGGATACAAAGTGCAGGAGACATCTATTTGTGTGATGTGGGGGTCAACAAGGAGGGCTGAAAGCTTCTAAAACTTTTCCATCAGAAGAGATTAAATTGGCATCTGAACACAGGCTTATATGATTGGGCAAGGCTCTCCTTTAGCGATAAAAGCCCATTCAATCAAAGTTCACAGTTCTGACTAAGAGAGGAGCATCTGAAAGGGAAGTTAACAAGGAGAAGCACTGATTCCTAAAGATATTTATTTGGGCATCACACAAATATGGCCTTTCTGCCTCTTCCCTAATAAGACAACCTTAAACAATTAGGTAATAATGCCAAAGCCGATCTCAGTGCAGTCAGGATGCTGTGACAAATTGGAAGAAATGGAGTCATAGAAACAACAAAAGCTGACTTTTTTTGATTTTTTTAAAAAATAATTTATTTTTTATTCCTTCAAGTTACATCTCAATCATAATCCCCTCCCTACTCCCCCCTCTAGTCCCATCCTCCCACCCTCTACCCCCTCAACCCCCATCCTTTTCCCTTTTTTTAAAGTTTAAGGTATATCTTTTTCCCCCCCAACAGCTCCCCATTTCAGTCCAACAAATGGTTATTTCTCTTATAACAATAAATACCATACAAAACAACAGAAATAAATAGGCCACAATTATGAGAGTTATATGGCTTAGCATACATTCCCAATGTCCAGTCCATATGTATTTGGCACCTGACTTTAACATTCTACTATCTAACCATCTCCATGAGTTTAAAGTTTTATATCTAACTCAGAAAAGCTGACTTTTTATGGTTCTGAAGGTTGGGATGTTCAAGGTCAGGGCTACTTCATGTTTGGTGATATGTGCATCCTGCTTCTCAGTTGATGCATTCTCCTTGTGTCTTCACATGGTGGAAGCAGTGAGATAGTTCAATGAGGAACCCACATGGTGGTGGGAGGAAAAAACTAACCCTTAAAATTTCTCCTCTAACCTCTACACATGGACTGTTGTATGCTTGTAAATGCATGTGCGCGCACGCACATGCACACGCACACGCACGCGCACGCACATACACACACACACCCCAATTATTTAATTACAAGTTTTACTTCTTTCTTTTTTTATATTTAAGATCTTTGGATTGATGGTCTACCATATTTTCATTAGGAATGTTTTTCTCTTTATGTAGTACCTCAAATCACAGCACATCTTACAATTCATTGTTTCTTAGACTGTATGATATATTACAATACTAGGTGACCTTTGCTGGCTGCTCAGACAGAAAACACAGGTGGGATGAGGAAGCCTGGCTGAGGAAGATGCTACACATTAAGTAAGAGACTTTCCAACTTTCTCACAGAGTAGAAAACATTATGCAAACAAAAGCTGACACAGCACTCTAATATGTAAAACAGAGAAAAGTGGTATTTTATTATGTAAAGTTCTTCATGGTAGAACACAGAAGTGTTACATAGTTAATCAGTGGTGATAATTTTTGTCCATTGGAGATTTCTAGTGGCTTTTACTGCCACTCAAATATGCTAACATTTCTTTTAAATTAGTGTCTTAAAAATATTTGGAGACATATCAAGGCTTTAGTACAATTTTCAGATCAACTATATGAAAAGTTCAGGACACATTTTTGTGAATCCATAGCTTAAAATACCTACAGGCCAATCAGTCATCAGATGGCAATTACCTTCTCAAGGTCAAAAGGTTACTGGTTGCTGGTGTTTATTTTTCTGTTTCTTTTTGTAGGGAGCACTGTCACTTTGGGAGTTATTTGGGATGATATACTACAGAAATATACTGGTTGGATAATAGAGCAGGAGAGAACCAGAAGAGATACTCACTTCAAGTCTGTGGATTATCACCATCAGCCTTACTACTGGTAAATACTCTGAGCAACGGAATACTATTCCCTGGACCAGTCTCCCTGGTCTGACTCCCAGCTCTACAATATACTGACTATATGTATGACTAATATATGACCTTCCCCAGCTTTAAATTTTTTGTCAATAACTAGGAGTCAAAATATCTGTATTTTACAGTATTATCTTAAGAAGCAAATGAAATAATATGAACAAACACCACCCTTAATATCTGGGCCATAGTAAGCACCTATTGAATTTTAGTATTTATGGTTATTACAGAGCCTCTACAAAGAAAAAAAAAACTTGTTTTGCAGGGGTCTGTAGATAGAGACATCTTTGAGTGGTAATTTGTGATATCCAGAAGGCCTTGAGATAAGTGAGTTAAACAGTAAATATTAATGAAGTCCACACAAAGCCAGAGTTACATGAATGCTAAGACTTGCTTTAGGAGACTTCATGGTCATATGAAAATGTATGAGAGGTAGCTGCACAAATGAACACATAGCAGCTGTGACAGCATGAACAAAACCTGTGCAGGCTCAAGCCAGACCAGATCCCAGCATGGAGAGGAGAGGTGGATATGAAGTCCCACTTCTAATAAGGAGATATTGGCAGACCTGCTGCAAGAGGAAGAGGCGGTGTTCTCTAAGAGTGCAATCCTTGGTAAATTAACCACTCTACAGTGATATTGCCCAAGAATATTTGGGCAACAAAATTGGGTCTGGAAAGAGTTGTGGGGATGAATATGATCAAAATAGAAATCTCAAAGAGCTAATAAAAATATGCTGGTTAAAAATAAAAAGAATGAAAGAAAATGTGACAAGTTCTAACTTGCTGTCTGTGGGATGTGTGCAAGCTGCTGGGGCCCACAGAGTCTAGGAAGTTTTTGAGCTGACTTTTAGAGATCAGCATATTTCACATAAGCTTTCAGTGCCCAGTGTGTTTGAGACTTTCTTTGTCATTTTGGTCAAATACCTGACAAATGAAACTTAAGGAAGGAGGGGTTTCTTTTGGCTTACAGTTGTTGGGGACAGTCCACATAGAAGTCATGGAGGCAGGAGTGTGAGGCAGCTGGTCAGAGTAACCTCAGTTAGAAGCAAAGGGAGAATGCTGGCAGTGTACTCATTTTCTCGTTTTTATGTAGTCCTGCACCCAGCCCATGGGATGATGTCACCTAGGTGTAAGGTGGGTCTTCCCACCTCTAATCTAGAAGCTGCGTCACAGACATGCTCAGATCTTTATCTCCTTAGGTGATTCTAGAGAATGTTCATATTAGCTCTTTCATCCAAGCATCTTTTTTTTTCTTTAACTAAATAGTCTACACTGTATAGCCAAGAATATATATCTAAAATTACTTGAGACCAGGTAAAGTCTCTCCTCTTACAATAGAATGCTCTCTGATGGACCTCAGGCCTCATTAATCTCTGTTTCCTCTCCAAGGCTGACTAGTTACCATCTGTTTTCCACCGTCATGGGCAATTGTTTTCATTGGGGTGGCCATTCTTTTTTGGACCACTCCATTTTTGATACAATAAAGATTATTATTGTTCATGTTTTCTGGAGACAGATATCTTTTCTTCCTGGTTTCCTCACTTGTATCTGTCTGTCAGCCATCAACTTGTGGTTCTCTGGACTGAATGATCTATACCCAGCACTTGGAAAGTGCTCCATTGGAAGAAAGTCTGCAAACAACTAAGTAATGAAGGAGTAAACATCACTTGTTACAGGGATCAGAGGAGGGTTTTAGGTCTCATCAGATATTATCTCACAGGGAGGTATATTTTGAAACAGGCATGGGTATTTAGTCTAGAAGGATGGTATTTAGATAGATATATGCCTAAATTGTGCAAGATAACAGTTGTCTAGAGACACTTGATGTGTTTCACTTGGTTCTCAAATGTAATTGCATCAACTCCAGGTTATTAACTTCCAGTAGGTTCCTATTGTCTTTGAGATAGAGCCCAGGGCCTGTATGAAGTTCCATGTGGTGTGTGTGCTTAATATACTTGAGGCCTTAATACATTTGAACCTCATATTAATATGAGTGAAGAATTGAGTTATTGTGGAAGAATTCTTTTCTTTGTCATGTGGTCCCTAAGCTATCTTCCTAGACTTGTTTTGAACAAGGTTGATTTCCCACATTAACCATATTAGAAATAGCCCGGCTTGATGGTGTGCTTTTCCTTCAAAGTACCTAACAATCATCTGAAAACACTATTTGTTCAGATTTTCCCATAGACTCACTACTCATTTCTCTCCTGGGAAATCTTCTCTGACAGTGTCTTCTTCCAAGGTGAAATTTGGGCTCCTTCTCTGGCCTTACTTAGACCCAAGATCAGATCAGGCTGAATCTTCATGGTCCTGAGTTATTAATCTCCACATTGATTTGTTCCTTTCTTGACCAAGTTAATCTGTGGTAGAAAAACCTGGTGGAACATGCTGTGAGGATAACCCATGACTTGAGGAGCAGAGAACATGTTTTTTTCTTGTCCAACTAAACTGACAGCAAAAGCTTCTTCTCTCTCAGGCAAAGCCAACCCACCACGAACATCTGTGAAGTTACAGGGCTTCCCCAATATGTCTGCAAGTCCCTGATGGCTTCCTTCCTCACACTTCTGTCTAGCAACATCCACGCAGCTCTGATGTGTTCGTACTTGTTGCCATTGGACATTTGTCCTGGAGGAACTCTCAGCTCTCAGTTTTGATTAAAGATTTAGAAATTAGCTTTGTACTGGTCTACTTGTCTTATTAAACATTTGTGTGACAAAAAGAGAGGCCACTACATGTGCAGTGACATTCTGTGTACTTCCTGTTCTCTGTAACACTTGGATTTTCTTAGGTACTTTCAGTGTGTATCTTTAAGTAAAAATTATTCCCTTCCTCAGATTTAATAGGGTGCCAAACTATTAATACATAATGACATTTTATGTCATAAATATGTGCTGATTCTAAGTCTCTCTCTTTATATATTTCTATCCATCTGCCATCACTTTGCCCTGTGAATGATCCAAATTAAGTTTATCTTCTAGAAGATAGGTTTTCAAATATATCATAGAGTCTGGTCGTGTGTAAGTAACATGCCCCACACCGTCTCTACCAAGGCTTGGAGCTCTGAGAAGCACAATAGCAGATTCGAGTGATTTCTTTTCAAAGTTTTTATGTGAAAAGATTTCTTCAAGGTGACACTAAATTAATCCTGTGAAATCTAGATTTTCTGCTACCTTCAGGTGAACGAACAGCTTGAGAGACAAGCAAATTGGATTATTATACCTGACTTATTTAAGCAAAGTAGAAAACAGGTCACAACCTTTTTATTTAAGCTCATCAACTTAATTATTTCTTTATGGGTACAGAGCATTTGCAATGTTTTCTGTGGTTTGGGTACAACTTCCTGCCAGAGAGGGGTGTGGGGGTGGTTGGAAGGGGAGGGGCTGTTGAGTTTTGGCATCAAATTCTTCAGTCCAGCTTCACTCTGTTGAGTGCCAGTGATCTTACTCAACAGTACCCAAACTGGTCAAGGTCCCTGTAATGAGAAAACCAAATTACAGGTAAGTAATGCTCCAAGTTTTCTGCCAGGATCTCCAAGCTCATGACACACTGACAAGTGTCTGAGTGTAAAGCTTTCTGCAGAAAATAGGCCAGTCTTGGTCAAAATTCTAGGGACCTGAAGAATTATGCAATTTCAAATCTCTGAAATATAAAAAACATCCTTCACTCAAGCCTCTTGTAGACTATTGAACTATAGAGCATATTTATTTAAGCCTGAAAAGCCCTGCTGAGACAACAGAATGTGAGAGAATACTCTCTGGCTCCAGGGAACAAGGCATCAGAGAAAAACAGCTGATAATGAGGGAGGGAACATGTACGGGATAAGTGTCCCCAAACTGTGAATTTTGTTAGACATTCTTCTATATAACTTTTAAATGTTGTCAATTAAGAGACAGCCCCTTTATAGTTATATGTGTTTCTGCAAGGCAGTTTCCTAAAACAGTAATAAAATAGAGTAATTTTGTTGTTTTGAGACAAGTTCTTGCTACATAGTTCAGGCTGGCCCGGAACTTATAGCTTCAGCCTTCCCACTGCTGGGACTTTAGGCAAGCATCACCATGTCTGGAACACTGATCTTAACAGTAATAGAAATAACCAACATTCATTGAGATTTTTTCCCTATGTGTTAAGTTCAGTTTTAAACACTATGTATTTACTCATCTGACTCTCATACCAACTTCCGGAGATAAAGCTGATCATTGTATTCATCTTTCGTGGGAGAACACTTGAGTGTTTTGAGGGAAATAGTTTGTCTAAAGTTATGATTCAGTTAATGGAAGGGGACCTACCTCCAGCTCTCACACTCAGTTACCCAGCTGGACTTTTGCCTAGCATAGTGTCATGTACAGGAGGAACTCTCCCAGTCAGCTTCTGCTGTTGAGTTGACACAGCCGAGTTATCCAAGGGATTCTCAGATGGGGGAAATCTCAATCAGATTGGTGTGTGTGGTGTTTTCTGGATGGCCCATCCCCACCCACTCTAAGCAACATCATCTCTGGGCTGTTAAGAAAAAAAAAGCTGACCAGAAGCTAGGGATCAAGCCAGTAAACAATGTTCTTCTGTGGCTCCTGCTTTAGCTCCTGTCTTGATTTCTCTTAATGATAGATTTTTGACCTGGCCTGGCAAATTTAAACCAAATAAGCCTCCCCCTCTTATCTTTTTGCCAAGTTGCCCTTGGTCAAGATGATAACAGCAACAGAAAGCAAAGTCAGACAGGATGGTAAGTAGCAGTTGGTTGGCGTACTTTTAACAAAATTTGAACCTGAAATAGAAACAAATGGTCAAAAAAAAAAAAGACTAAAAAAGGCACAACTCCATAAACATAGTCTTGGTAGGAAGAGTAGTAGAGCTGCATCCTCAAGCTGCATCCTCAGAAATCTTTAACTATGGCAGGGACAGGATCACCCTGGGGGATTCATAGGGTCGGTAGGGGATTCCAATTCTGTTTTGTTTTATGTAGTTCTGGCTGGCCTGGCACTTACTTTGTAGAGCATGCTGGCCTTAAACTCAGAGAGATCTGCCTTACTCTGCCTCTGAAGTACTGGGACTAAAGGTGACACACCCATACCCAGTAAGATTCCATATTTTTAAACTAATTAGGAGATCACTGAGCTGAGAATCACGTCTTAGCTCCTCCTATGTTCGAGGTAAACAGAAGTAACAGCATCCAAGTGATCAAAAACTCAGAATTTTCATAAAATTGCAACAGGTAAGATAGCATATATGATAAATGGCATAAGAACTCCACCAGAGAAAAGGTTTTGAGAGTTCCTCAGAAAACAGAAATGAGAGGGAGGACCAGAAAGTGCTCTGTGAAGGGAATGGCAGGTAGACCTTGCTCAGGAAGATGAGGTTGGAAGAAGGATAGGGAGGATTAGGTCTTTTCTATGCACAAGGACACATATTTGGTCAACAACTACTGCAGTGGGTTGGTGATGGCTGTGTTTGAAGTGCTGGAGTATGCAGTAGACAAAGAGCACAGGACAGGAACAAGGAAATGAGGCTACATGGCCTGTTCAAGGAATAAAGAGCAATCAGGTTTGCCTAGACTAGTAAGAAGGATCCGTAGCCAGGGCACATGTGTGTTTTCCAGAGATAGGTATTAAGGTGGAAATGAGTGTGTCCACAGTGTCACAGTGTCTTTGGGATGGAGCTGGAAAGGCAGAGTGGCAAGTGGAGCCAGTCTGTCCAACCCGGCTTCCCTAAAGCTTCTATGATGTCTCAAGAAGCACATAGGCAGTGCTGGATCTTAGGTAGAAATGCAGAGGCACAAACTTAGAAGGCACCGTACCCAGAACAGAAAAGGAAGCCTAGAAATTGTAATCAGTTGCTGAAGCAGAGTATTGCCTATATGCTTGACACTGTTTCCTGTCTATCTGTGTGTGCTCTATAGCCAAATGCAAAAATCTTACTTCTTGTAGTTTTCTCTTTACTTCTCATCTAATAGTAAATGAGATGACAGTACATACAGTCACCTGAGGTAAGTTCCATTTTTACTGTTACAATAAGGGACACAGATCCTGATGTCCCAGTTTATATAGCTGGAGAATGGAGAATCCAGGCCTCACATTCAGACACATCATTTGAGCATGTGCCTGTCCTCAGTAGCTAAGACAGACTTAGAATTGTCTCTGTCTTCAAGTGTGTTTTGTTCTGTGTTCCTAACATTCACACAATGAAAGATATGTCCTTATGCGCAGAGGGAAAGGAAATACAAGTCTGGAATTGCATGGGCCTGTGGCACCAGTTCTTGACTCTGAACTTTGTTTGCTGTTCAAGTTCCCCCAAACTGAGTAACGTCTCATTTCCCTAAATTCCTGTACTAACTTCATTCCATCTTCTGTATCTCCCTTTGCCTTGACCCTTCATGCTCATGTATCTCTATAAAACTAATAAAAACTTGAACAGGAAATATAAAATCACCATGAAAAAAAAAACCAAACCTGCAGCAAGACCTCTGAGGGCCCTGTGCAATCAGAGCTGTGTGAAACTATTTTCCTAGAACTGTAAACCTAATAGCTTGCTCTGTTTGAGGCACAGCTCAAAGGCTCATGGGACAAATATGCCCCTTGTTGGAAAACAGACGGGCTTGTGAAATTATTTTTGAAAAAAAATTTTCTTTAATATTTTCTCAGCTTCCTCAGGCACCCCTTTGCCTCTGTCCTACTTAGCTAAATAACTGGAATCTTGGAGGAGTAATGGTGATAAAATAATGATTTTCTCTATTAGTTATTGATTTATTGTTACTGATAAATGGTAAGTTATTCTTATAATTATCTTCTATTCTTTTCTTCATAAGTCATTTTAAAAGATTCATTTTAAAATTTAGGGATTTTTTCCTTCTGAAATGTTATTTGTTATATTTATGTGTGAGTAATTGTATGGCCTTAATTATGCAACAAGACTTGTCTCTCACTTTGGAGACATTGTGTGCATGCTTATATCAAAGCTGTCTCTTAATAGTGCATTCTGCTGTTACTGGTTTTTACCTCCAGACTGGGTCTTTTGTCCTTTTAGGAACTGTGGAAGCAACAAAAACAAAACAAAACAGAATTGAATAACATTTGAAAAGTGAAGAAACCTGGCCAAACATGGGAGAAGTGGAAGATAAATGTGTAAATCCATTTCTACCCATGTAGTCCTCAAGCTTATAGACTAGAGTATAAAAAATAAGGGGAGTGGTGTTCTTATCTCTTGTGAGAATGGGTAGAGAATTTCCAGGAATTTAAATGCCAGCCCTTTGTTAGGTTTTGTTCAGTTGTTACTATGGTAATTGTCAACTGTTGTGGTGCTGAGGGTGTTCTATATAGAATGTAGATAGTATTATATTAGAACTAGAAGTTGTCTTCTGGTCAATCTTCAGCCAACTTTGGATCCAACAGATTTCAGTGAACTCATCTGAAGATAAGCTCCTGATTTTGAAGTCTGTGAACAGGCTGGAGGATGGAGTCAGAACCCTTGACCCTTAGTGACCTCTAGGGTCACTAACATATAAACTCTAGGACTTTCTGTGACTATTGGGATCTTAGAAATCCGAACTTCAATCCCACACAAATCTATGGAACCATGGAGGCAGAAGTCACGGTTTCTCAAGGAACCCTGGGCTCTGTGGAACAGAAGCCCTGGCCCTGCACTGATCTCTGGAACTACTGGGGACAGGCATCTGGTCCTGTGGTCCTCTCTTGTCTCACTTAGAGAATTAGGCTAGTGCTGAAATCCAGGTATGGTAGTTCACCTTGGCCATGCTCAAAGTAACTGTCACAATGTCCATTCCTTCTCTACAATCTGACAAGGCTTTCCTGGACTCTTTCTTGTCTGCATACAAATACCCATTCAAGGATATTGCTGGACAATTATCTGTATTTTGGACACTAGAATTGTTTTCAGTGTGTGTTCTTAAGCCTGTTATCTTGCTAGGACTGGGTGCTCTTTCTCTCCCCCTATGATCCCAGTCCCTTAATCTCTAAAGCCTGTGAATTAGCCAGAGCTATATCTTACTCAGTTGGTTATTAGAGATAGAAAGTAGCTGTGAATGAATCATTCAATGTCTTTCATGTTCAATCTCAAATATTAAAAATATTTAGCATTGTATACCATTTTAATAAATATTTTCCACATGCTCAGTCTTACCCATGTATGAATTGATTTAATTGTCATATAACTTCAAAATCCCATCTTAGGGATAAAGAGAAGAAAAAGCATATTTATGTCCAGGACACAGACATGATAAGGGGAGAGCCAACAATCACTCTTTCTTGTCATGTGACTCAGGAGCCTGTCTTATTATTTTATTTTATTATGTGCATGAGTGTTTTGTCTACATGTATATCTATGTACCACATACATGCCTGATGCCCACAGAGTTCAAAAGAGTGTGCCATATCCTCTGGAACTGGAGTTACAAATAGTTGTGAGTCACCATGTGTGTGCTAGAAATTGAATCTGGGGTCTCTGGGAGAGCAGCCAGAGTTCTTAACCACTGAGCCATCTCTTCAGGCTCCAAGAACCAGCTTTGAATATCTGTGAGGATGCCTTCCACAATAAAAGGATATTGTGAAGAGTTAAAAAAAAAAAAGATGCATGTCTCCAGAGGCAATGCAAATGTGGCTGCTATGTCACATGTGCATCAGTAGGTGGCAGAGAGAAGAAAGGCTATGTCTACATTCAGTATTCTGACCTATGAACATCTGAATAAATAGTAGCCTAACATTCAGGGAAAAAAGCAAGTCAGAGACAAATACCAACTTGGTGCCATGGGGCCCAGACAGGGAGCTAGTCTGTGATGACCACGAGTCCAGCACCAGGCAAGCACCAGATAGGTGACCAGGACAGGAAGCAAGCCAGAGACTAAAAGAACCCTGCCTGGCCCTGGATGTGTGAGTTGTGGGTGAGTTGACCAGAGGAAGTGAGTGTTGGAGAGGCAACCCTGCCTTTTGTCTGCTTATCAGGGATGTTGGCAAGGGAGAGATTCCCCTCCCATTACTTTTTGCCCTCACCACCAATGGCAGAGAGGAGATCTGGGCCCAACAGGGTCACAAGAGCAGGAGAGTTGTCCCTGCCCCTCACATGCTGCAGCACTTGGGAGAGCAGGCCCTACATCTAGCCTGGACAGTATAGTACAGCTGGTCCTGGATGTGGGGGATGTAAGTGAGCCAGCCCCAAGGGTGTGAGTGTGGGAGAGCCAGATCTGCCTTTTGTCTGGTTTTTGGTAGTATTGGTGGGGGAGAGATCCCTTTTACTCTCTGATGCCTCAACACAGGTAGCAGGTGAGCAAGTTGGCCCTGATGGGGTCATGAGAGCAGGAGAGTGGGCTAGCCCTTACCTGCTACATAAGTTTGGAAAGCTGGTCCTGCACCTTTCCTGGGTAGCACAGTAGAAATGGCCCTGAGTATGGGGGTATTAGGCCCACAACCAGGGCTTTGAATTGGCCCACTCCAACATATACTCCATGGATGAACTGTTGGAGTGCATGAAGAGGTCAGTTCTACAGACTCAAAACTACAGGTTCTATATGACACAGGACAACAATAAGATATCTAAGAGGAGTCCCATTGAAGTTCTAGTATTGACAAAGTAGCAGAAGCCACAGGCCTTAGGCCAGACCAAGGAGTCATTAGAATGAAATGCAAAAAAAAAAAAAAAAATGTGTGGATGAACAGAATATTGTGGGACACACTGAAACACACTACAGCTTCCACAATGAGATTTTTTTTTCTGTGTTTGGAGAGGTTTCAAGGGTAGAGAGTGGGTCTGAGGGAAGGAGGAAAATGAGAGGGAATGGGATGTATGATGTAAAATCACAAAATAATAAAACAATAAAAAGAAAAAATGCTTATTAGGAGGTACTGTATCCTTTTCTTTTGTGTACATTTTGGTCTTCTGACTCTTGGTTCATGCCAACAATGAGATAGCACTCTGTTCTCTCTTTGGAAAGCTTAGTTATTCCTTAAAGTTATATTACCTTAAATTCATAACTTTCAAAGTTCACATTAACTATTATGTTAAAGGCAATTATGAAATAATATGTGTGAGACTGGCCTAGAGTGCGATTAAAAGTTGCCACAGTAATTTATCTTCAAAAGATAGACTGAAGACAGGCAGACATGAAGGGATGGTAGAATGCAGCCCAGAAAGAAGTGCTGGATATGATCAGCATTCACAGAGACTCTCCTGCTCACCCTCAGCTTTCCCTATTAGCTCTGATCCTCCCACCTCACCTTAGCATCCAAGAGAAAAAAGGGAGTTAAGAATTTCATAAAAATCTTACACCATGGTGCTTTGGTTCTAAAATGCATGGTGAATTTAGGTGTTCAGTATGCTATTCCACCCACCTTATAATATGCAAATTAAACTTTTTATGCTCAAAGCAGTGGTTTTCAAATTGCCACTCCTGATCTGAATGCTACAATAATATCAGAGGACCATTAAGGGAAATCTATTTCTTTCTGATCAAGAGAAGGACATCTCTGGCTTGGGTGGAGACCTAACATTCTAAATTATTCAGAACAAAAGAATCCAGTTGGGCAGGCCAATTGACTAGCTGTGGAATAACCCTTATTATAGGAATAATAGGAAGTTGGATTTACCTAATGCCATGCTAAAGAGAAGGGAGAAATAATTAACCCTTTAATGAGATATTGTGCTTTTCCTTCGCTGAAACCTAGCCCCACTGCAGACATTTATGGAGTCACTGCCAAGCCTGCCTGCCTTCTTGAGTCCTTATTCAGAAAAATATAACTTTTTCTTTCCTTTCTATTTCTTGGCATTACATACTTCCCATGACATTTTGGGCTTCCTACATTTTCTCTGAACCTAACTCCCCCTTCTTTTCCTATATAGCTCCTTTTCTGCTACATGGTTGATCCACCATTACTGAATATTCTATCTTAATTCAAATTGCCTAGAAATTCCTAAATTTTTTTTAGTAAGATTAGGAAGTCTTGTCCTTTGAATTTATGATCTTAGCCATTCTGACAGGAGTGAGATAGAATCTCAGAGTCATCTTGATTTGCATGTCTCTGATGATTAAGGATGTTGAACATTTCTTCAAGTGTCTCTTGGTTATTTGAGATTCCTCTTTTGTGAATTCTTGGATAAGCTATGTATCCCATTTTTTGATTGAGTTATTTCATTTCTTGGTATTTAATTTCTTGAGTTCTTTATAAATTTTAGATACTAGCTCTCTGTCGGATGTGGGGTTGGTGAAGATCTTTTCCCAATCTGTAGGCTGCCATTTTGTTCTAATGACTATCCTTTGCCTTACAGAAGCTTTTCAGTTTCATGAGGTCCCAATTACTGATTGTTGGTCTTAGAGCCTGAGCTATTGGTGTTCTGTTTAGGAAGTTGTCACCTGTGCCAGTGAATTGATGGCTTTTCCCCACTTTTCTTCTATTAGATTTAGTGTGTCTGGTTTTATGTTAAGGTCTTTGATCCACTTGGACTTAAGTTTTGTGCAAATTGATAAACTTGGGTCTATTTGCATTCTTCTGCATGTTGACATCCAGTTAGAACAGCACCATTTGTTGAAGATGCTGTCTTTTTTCCATTGTATGGTTTTGGCTTCTTTGTCAGAAATTAAGTGACCATAGGTGTGTGGGTTTATTTCTGGGTCCTGTATTCAATTCCATTGGTCAACAGGTCTGTTTCTATACCAGTACCATGCTGATTTTATTACTATTGTTCTGTAGTATAGCTTGAAATCAGGGATAATGATACCTCCAGATGTTTTTTATTTATATTTATTTATTTATTTATTTATTGTACAGGATTGATTTAACTATTCTGTTTTTTTTCCATATGAGGTTGAGAGTTGTTCTTTCAAAGTAAATAAAGAATTGTGTCAGAATTTTGATGGTAATTGCATTGAATATGTAAATTGCTTTTGGTAGGATGGACATTTTTATTATGTTGATCCTACATATCCATGAACATGGGAAATAGTTCCATCTTCTGATATCCTCTTCAAATTCTTTCTTTAAGGATTTGAAGTTCTTGTTGTACAAGTCTTTCACTTGCTTGATTAGAGTTACCCCCAGGTATTTTATACTATTTGTGGCTATTGTGAAGGGTGTTGTTTCCCTAATTTCTTTCTTGGCCCATTTATCTTTTGTGTAAAGAAGGGCTACTGATTTATTTTGAATTAAGTTTGAAACCAGACACCTTGCTGAAAGAGTCTACCAGTTCTAGGAGTTATCTGGTAGAAACTTGAAGGTCATTCATGTATACTATTATATAGTCTGCAAATAGGGATAATATGACTTCCTCCTTTTCAATTTGTATCTCCTTGATCTCCTTTAGTTGTCTTATTGCTCTGGCTAGAACTTCAAGTACTATGTTGAAGAGGTATGAGGAGAGAAAGAATCCTTACCTTGTCCCTTATTTTAGGGGAAATGCTTTAAGTTTCTCTCAATTTAATTTGATATTGGCTACTGGCTTGTTGTATATCACCTATATGGTTTCTAGATATGGTCCTTGTATACCATCTCTCTCTAACACTTTTAACATGAAGGGGTGTTGGATTTTGTCAAATGCTTTCTCAGAATCTAGCGAGATGATTATGTGGTTTTTTTCTTTTAGTTTTTTATATGGTGGATTATGTTGATGCATTTTCATATGTTGAACTACCCCTGCATTCCTGGGATGATGCCTACTTGGTCATGGTGTATGATACTTTTGATGTGTTCTTAGATTTGGTTTGCAAGTATTTTGTTGAGTATTTTCATGTCTATGTTCATCAGCGAAATTGGTCTGAAACTCTCTTTCTTGGTTGGGTCTTTGTGTGGTTTAAGCATCAGGGTGACTGTGGCATCATAGAATGAGTTTGGCAGTATTCCTTCTGTTTCTGTTTTGTGAAAATGGAAATGGAAACAATAAAGAAAACACAGTCAGAGTTAAGAGTGGAAATGGAGAATCACGGGAAGAGAACAGGAACTACAGACATGAGTATCAAAAATAGGACACAAGAGATGGAAGACAGGATCTCAGGCATGGAAGATTTGATGGAAGAAATCAGTACAGCATCCAAAGAAAATGAGAAAGCTATAAAATCTCTCACCCATAACATCCAAGAAATCAAGGACTCAATGAAAAGACAGAACCTAAGAATTATAGGCATAGAGGAAAGAGAAGACTCCTGACTTGAAGGTCCAGGAAATATCTTCAACAAAATCATAGAAGAAAACTTCCCAAACCTAAAGAAAGAGATGCCAATAAAAATCCAAGAGGCTTACAGAACATCAAACAGATTAGATCAGAAAAGAAACTCCTCTCGCCACATAATAATAGAAACTCCAAATGTATAGAACAAAGAAAGAATATTAAAAGCTGTAAGAGAAAAAGGGCAAGTCACATATAATGGCAGACCCATCAGAATTACACCTGACTTCTCCTCAGAAACTTTAAAAGCTAGAAGGGCCTAGACAGATGTCCTACAAGCCCTGAGAGAACATAGGACCCAGCCAGACTATTATACCCAGCAAAACTCTCTATCAACATAGATGGAGAAAACAAGATATTCCATGACAAAATCAAATTTAAACAATATCTACCCACAAACCCAGCCCTACAGAAGATCCTAGAAGGAAAATTCCAACCCAGAGAAGATCACTACACCCAAGAAAACAGAGGAAAATAGAAAACTCCACAGCAACTAAACCAAAAGAAACACAGGACGACCACCTATACCCAAATAATGGGAAATAACAACCCCTGGTCACTAATATCCATGAACATCATTGGACTCAACTCGCCAATAAAAAGACACAGACTTACAGATTGGATCCGTAAACAAGACCCATCATTTTGCTGCATACAAGAAACACATCTCACTAACAAAGATAGACACTATCTCAGAGTAAAGGGCTGGGAAAAGGTTTTCCAAGCAAATGGACCCAGGAAGCAAGCTGGAATAGCCATCCTAATATCAAACAAAATAGGTTTCCAACTGAAGTTAATAAAAAAAGACAGAGAAGGGCATTACATACTTGTTAAAGGAAATATTCATCAAGAGGACATTTCAATATTGAACATCTATGCCCCAAGTACAAAGGCACCTACATTTGTAAAAGAAACACTTCTAAAACTTAAATTGCATATCGACCCCCACACATTAGTAGTGGGAGACTTCAATACCCCACTCACAATAATGGACAGATCATCAAGACAGAAGACAAACAGAGAAAGTGTCTAACAGAGCTCATGAACCAAATGGACCTAACAGATATCTACAGAATGTTTTACCCAAACAGAAAAGAATACACCTTCTCAGCACCACACGGAACCTTCTCCAAGATCGACCATATAGTTGGACACAAAGATAGCCTCAACAGATACAAGAAAATTGAAATAACACCTTGTATCTTATCAGACCACCATGGAACAAAGCTGGATTTCAATAGCAAAAGAATCAACAGAAAGCCTACACACACATGGAAATTGAACAACTCTTTACTGGATGACTACTGGGTCAGGGAAGAAATAAAGAAGGAAATCAAAGACTTCTTAAAATCCAATGAAAGTGAAGGCACAGCATATCCAAACCTATGGGAAACAATGAAATCTGTGCTACAAGGAAAGTTCATAGCACTAAGTGCCTTGAAAAAGAAAATTGTGACAGCTCATATTGGTGAATTAACAGCTAAATTGGGTGAATTGGAAAAAAAAGAAGCAAACACTCTCAAGAGGAGAGAAGACAAGAAATCATCAAACTTAGGGCTAAAATCAACAACTTAGAAACAAAAAGAACTATACAAAGAATGAATGAAACCAAGAGTTGGTTCTTCAAGAAAATCAACAAAATAAACAAACCCTTAGCCAAATTAACTAAAAGGCAGAGGGAAAAAACCCAAATCAACAAAATCAGAAATGAAAAGGGAGAAATAACAACAGACATTGAGGAAATCCAGAGAATATTTGGATCCTACTTTAAAAATCTATACTCCACCAAATTTGAAAACTTAAGCGAAATGGCCAATTTTCTTGATAGATTCCACCTACCAAAGCTAAACGAAGATCAGATTAACAGATTAAACATCCCTATAACCCCTAAGGAAATAGAAACAGTCATTAAAAATCTCCCAACCAAAAAAAAAAAAAAAAAAAAAAGGCCAGGGCCAGATGGGTTTAGCACAGAATTATACTGGACCTTCAAAGAGGAGCTAATACCAATACTCTTCAAACTGTTTCACAAAATAGAATCAGAAAGAACACTGCCAAACTCATTCTATAAGGCCACAGTCACCCTGGTTCCTAAACCACACAAAGACCCAACAAAGAAAGAGGCCTTCAGACCAATCTCCCTCATGAACATAGATGCAAAAATACTTAATAAAATGTTAGCAAACCGAATTCAAGAACACATCAAAAGTATCATACACCATGATCAAGTAGGCTTCATCCCAGAAATGCAGGGATGGTTCAACATATGAAAGTCTATGAATGTAATTCACCATATAAACAAGATGAAAGGAAAAAAAAACTCACATGATAATCTCGCTAGATGCACAAAAAGCATTTGACAAAATCCAACACCCCTTCATGCTAAAAGTTCTGGAGAGAACAGACATACAAGGCCTGTACCTAGAAATAATAAAGGCAATATACAGCAAGCCAGTGGCCAACATCAAATTAAATGGAGAGAAACTTGAAGCATTTCCTCTAAACTCAGGGACAAGACAAGGATGTCCACTTTCACCATATCTCTTCAATATAGTACTTGAAGTGCTTGCTAGAGCAATAAGACAACTAAAGGAGATCAAGTGGATACAAATTGGAAACGAAGAAGTCCAATTATCCCTATTTGCAGACGATATGATAGTATTCATAAGCAACCCCCAAAATTCCACCAGAGAAATCTTACAGCCGATAAACACCTTCAGCAAGGTGGCTGGATACAAAATTAATTTAAAAAATCAGAAGCCCTTCTTTATACAATGAACAAATGGGCTGAGAAAGAAATAAGGGAAACAATCCCCTTCACAGTAGCCACAAACAATATAAAATACATGGGGGTAACTTTTACAAAGCAAGTAAAGGACCTGTACAACAAGAACTTCAAGCCCTTGAAGAAAGAAATGGAACAGGCTTTTAGAAGATGGAAAGATCTCCCATGTTCATGGATAGGTAGGATCAACATAATAAAAATGGCCATCCTACCAAAAGCAATATATAGATTCAATGCAATTCCTATCAAAATACCAACACAATTCTTTATAGACCTGGAAAAAGTTATTCTCAATTTCATATGGAACAATAAAAAACCCAGAATAGCTAAATCAATCCTTTACAATAAAAAACATCTAGAGGTATCACTATCACAGATTTCAAGCTGTACTACAGAGCAATAGTAATAAAAACAGTATGGTACTGGTATAGAAACAGACCAGTAGATCAATGGAATAGAATTGAAGACCCAGAAATGGATCCACACACCTATGGCCACCTAATTTTTCACAAAGAAGCCAAAACCACACAATGGAAAAAGGACAGCATCTTCAACAAATGGTGCTGGTCCAACTGGATGTCCACTTGTAAAATAATGAAATTAGACCCATATTTATCACCTTGTACAAAACTTAAGTCCAAGTGGATCAAAGACCTTAACATAAGGCCGGTCACACTAAATCTACTAGAAGAGAAAGTGGGAACAATCCTCGAACTCATTGGCACAGGTGACAACTTCCTGAACAGAACACCAACAGCTCAGGACCTAAGACCAACAATCAATAAATGGGACCTCATGAAACTGAAAATCTTCTGTAAGGCAAAAGACACTGTCATTCGAACAAAACGGCAGCCTACAGATTGGGAAAAATTCTTCACCAACCCCACATCTTACAGAGGGCTAATATTCAAAATATACAAAGAACTCAAGAAATTAAATGTCAAGAAACCAAATAATCCAATTAAAAAATGGGGAAGAGAGCTAAACAGAGAATTCACAAAGGAGGAATCCCTAATGGCTGAGAGACACTTGAAGAAATGCTCAACATCCTTAATCATCAGAGAAATGGAATTCAAGATGACTCTGAGATTCCATACCACACCTGTTAGAATGGCTAAGATCAAAAGCTCAAATGACAGCACATGCTGGCTAGGGTGTGGAGAAAGGGGAACCCTTCTCCATTGCTGGTGGGATTGCAGGCTTATGCAACCACTATGGAGGTCAGTCTGGCGATATCTTAGAAAACTTGGAATAGCTTTGCCTCAGCACCCAGCCATACCACTTCTGGGTATACACCCAAGTGACTCCTCACAGAATCATAAGGAAGTTTCCTCATCTATGTTCATAGCAGCCTTATTTGTAATAGCTAGAAACTCGAAACAACCTAGATATCCCTCAACCAAAGAATGGATTAAAAACTGTGGTACATCTACACAATGGAATATTACTCAGCTACCAGAAACAATGAAATTTTGTAATTTGCAGCCAAATGGATGGAACTAGAAAAGCTCATCCTGAGTGAGCTAACCCAGACTCAGAAGGATGCAAATGGCATCTATTCACTTATAGTAGGATTTTAGCTATATAGTACAGGATATCTATACTACAACCAACGCACCAAAGGGTACATGGACATAGATTTTTTTCTTTCTTTGTTTGTTTTTTAGTTTTCTCTCCTTGGCAATGAGACACTTCTCACTGGTGGTACTGCCTTGTAGGCCCCCAGTGTATGAGGAGTCTCTTGGCCCTCATATGACTTCTGATCTGGGGTGAGGGACTGTTATGTAGGGACCCTCCACTCCACAGGAGTGGGATGGAAGGGTTAGGGGGCAGGGGGTGGTAGGACAGGGCTGAGAAGGGGGGAAAGAGGACAATATGATGGAGTTGTAACCTGCAGCAACAAATAAAGAAAAAAAAAGAAAACAATACCTGATTCATTAACTAAAGTCACTAGTTTTTACTGGGCTTTGGCCTCTCAGTTCCTTGTATTGTTTGTTGAAATAATTCAGAAGAGACCCAAAGAGCATAGTCTAGAAATAGAGTTGATTAAATAGTGAGGTATCCTTAAGAGATGAAAGTGGGAAGTTGGTACAAGGGACCATTGTGGGGAGAACATTGTCGTTGTATGGTGTAGCTATGGAGAGACCATTGTGTTGACCTATAAGTTTAGGCAGGCTATATATTTTCTAAAACCTTTGTGACAGACATCTTTCTGAGGGCTGTTTTCCTGTCTAGATGATTGACACGCCATATGGATTCACAATTAAGGAAGAAGACAATACTATGTCTTTATTCTTTACCAGAAAGACATGTTTCTATCCAAACCAGAGATAAAACTTAGATTTTATTCTCTTGATCTGTTGACCAAAAGTCATTTAACAGAGTATATTATAAAGGATTAAGAAAAATGAAAATTAAGTAAATTTATAAAAAACAGTCAGTTTTTATTAAAAGGAAATTGTCTTACCTCAACAGGCTTCAATAAACCTCTGTTGCCTGTACTTTCATATGTCATTTTAAGAAATTTTTCGGAAAGATTTATTTTTATTCATGTGTGGATGTGTCCACTAAGGCAGGAAGAGAGCACTGCATCACATGGAGCTGTAGTTCAGAGGGTTGTGGCCATGTGATGTCAGTGCTGGCAGAGAACTTGGGTACTCTGCTAGACCAACACATTTTCTTACCACTGAGACATCCCTCCATACCCTAATTCCTAATACTTCTAAATTTTGAAATTCTTTAATTGAGAGTTTTATTTATTTTAACTACAAATATTTAGGAAAACACTTTTGAAAAATATGTTACCTTACACTGGGAGTTGGGACCCTAGAGCTTGGACTTGTTGTTAATAGAAACAATGACAAGAAACCATTTTCTTATCACAGGATCTGTATATATTCAATTACTTTTTGTGATATAGGTGTACATATATTACACGCATATTTTATATGATCTGAAATATGAAGTTAAACCTATATGATTACTTTTAGTTCTCTGTTACTTTAGAAATATAAAAAGTACTTTTTTTAAAACACATGATTCTCATGTTAGTAGGCATATATGTGTGGGTTTCTCTGTATGGGATGGTATATCTGAGATCACTTGTGCTATTGTAATCAGATGGGCGTTTTTTTTGGTGTCTAGACATTTCAAGACAATCTTTCATTGTACCAGAACTCTACCACTCAGCAGTCAGATTGACTTGGTTTAACATAACTGGCTTCTGAGATAGAGTGTTCTATAAGGCAAGAAATGTGAACAGTTTTGAAGCTCCTGTTTGTATCAAAAGTACAGTCATCGTTGGTCAGAACAAATCATATGCACAAACCTGGAGTCTTTGTGTAAGAAATGTGAATCTACAAGTCCATGAGTCCTGGGAGGCATGCTTGCTGAGTATAATAAAACAATATGAAATAAGAAAGTAAATAATATGGCATTATTTCATCAAAAGACCATTTTATTTGAGTGAGTTAGATAGCAATAGAGAGCCTTCTAGAATATTAGCACTTCATTTGGATTATTAAGAATATCTGCTCATAAATTCAAGAGTCAGAAATACATTTCTTCCAGGGAAATCTGCTTTCTTTAGATTAATACAGAACTTGATGGGTGAGTACATGTCAGCTACAATAGCAGAAAACATTAAGATGATCCTAGTAGTGATTGACAGGCTTCTGGTTTCCCTCACTTCTAGGCAATCTTGATCTGTTTGTCTGGTGTGCCTTAGAATTTATAACACTATACTATTTGCAGATAACTTAAAAATAAATTCAGGTGGATTTTTAATAAAATATTGATGAAGATGATGACATGACTGAGTTTGTGGAGATGGGGCCTATTTAGATCATATGACAGATTTAATTCATGTACAAATTTGAGAAGTTTTTGAGGTTTTTTGGAGGGGGGCTATTGTTTGCCAATTCAGATATGATAAATAAATGGGCCCACTTCTTACAAAATAAAAGGGGAAGGGTTTCTACTGCGGGGATAGGAATCAAAATGAGAAGACATTGTTTGTGAATACTCTGGATACTTAAATTTCAAAAACACTATAATTTTAGCTGCAATTTTACTGGTTTCTCAAGGAAATAAAGTAATACCAAAAAGGTTACACACAGTAAAGTATCAGGGACAGGAATGATCATGACTCTACCCAAAAGCTCAATTTATACCCCAACCCCTTCATTTTTCAAGGATAAAAGCCATGTACAGAAAACTGACTTTGTACAAGCATAAGTCATCTGATAATGGGTGGCGATCCATTTGAGTCTCAGCAAGTATTAGTTCCTCTTGGGAGGCTCTGCAAAACAGCCACCCACATGTGTCACTGATGTGACCATCCTAAGACAGAATGGAATTGAAGTTCCAGCTATGTAGGGCATTTACCCTAATTGTAAGTATGATTTCCCCCATGGCGTCTCCAATCTATATCTCATCTTTCCCAGGCAAGGATAGAAGTTGGAGATGGGATTGCTTACTTGTCTAAGGGATGTGGAACTGGAGAATAAGTGACCCAAACTTGCAAGAATTTTGGAGCAAAACATGACATTTCCCCATGGATCCAGAGGAAGTGGTAGCTGAGGCATCTTTTCTTTCTCTTTCCTCACGTAGGGCATTTATTTTGTTGATTAGAAAATGATTCAATAGTAATATACTTTGTAGACAGTGAACATGTTAAGTCAAGCAATTAAGGAAGATTCTTAGGGTTTCAAGAGAAATAAACAAGATGCAGAGAAGGAAAATGCACTTACAGCACAGTAAAAGCAGGATAGGCTAAGTTTGTCTTAACAAAATGTATTAAAGTTTATGACTGAAATTCTAGGGCCCACAGATATAGCTACAGAGTGTCTTTAATAGGAATGGTGTTGAATATACAGGTGTTGAATTTAATAAGTCGTGGTATGGATAAGATGGGACACTAGCTTTGATGTGAGTTACATTTTGGAAAAGAGTTTGGGAGAGTTTCCTGTGACTGAACTGTGATTGATAATGGAAGATCTTCCCAATGCAAGGGGCTATGCCAATTCTGCAAGCACGGATGAATCCAGGGTAGAATTTATCATTCTATAGATGATTCACATGACCTAAGTGAGTATTAGGAAACAAGAGTGTGCCAGTGTGGCCTTGTCTTCTGCATTGTGGTCGACGTAAAATAGAATATACTCACAGGAGATTTTCATAGAGGCTCTTCTCATATAGTTCATATTTTGGGGTGGTTTCATTAACCTCTGTGGATTCTCTAGATTCCTTTCCTTTTGTTGTGGCCATATAAGACAGAAAACTGTGCTGGTACTGTTACTTAATTATTTTTGAGAGCACAAAGACCTAAGAATTGCACTATCTCTTTCAAATTTTCTACATTATTAGTGAGATGTCTAGCCCTGCCCAGTGTGGACTCTCAAGATGGACAGAGACTTCAGTTACAGGTTCTGTCCATGACTGGGATGCCAAAGCAACTTCAATCCCTTTATTCAGTTTTTTTTTTTTTTCGTGTTTCTACCACAAGGAACAAAGGGTTTTGAAAATGCATGTTTGTTAATGCTTTGAGAGACACTGTTTACAAAGTACCTTGTAGACACAAAATATTAAAGATGTCAATTTTGCTTGCTTTTCCTTCACCCACAGCAAGATTTCATAGGCTCTTAGAAGATTTTTTTCCCCCATGGGAAAATAAGGACAAATTAACTAAATGTTCTACACCCACTGCTCATGGAGAATTGTCCAGGAAGATTCCTGAAGGGGAATTTAATTAGTCCCATGGTAGGGAAATGGCAGGAATATTGGGTCCTATTGATAGTTGCTCTGTGTGAGCATATTGTGCCTGTCTGGCACATAGGAACTCCATAAAGAGAAATACAATCACCAAACCAACAAGACAACTCCATTTTCCCAAGAAGCGAAGAGCAGTCTTTCTAAAACACAAGTATTACTCTGCATTCTCTTTCTTAAAATTCTCCAAGGAATCTGATATACACTATATCCCTCCTACCCCAAAATATCCTAGACTTATTGACATGGAATTCTAACTTCTCTCCTTTGTTATTCTGGTTTACTGTCTAGCCTCTTCTTTCTCTGCAATTTCATTTCTTTAGCCAAAGAGAAATGTCTCTGTGAACTCTCTACCTACTTTCAAACCCTACATTTGCCTTTTTATAGGCACTGAAAACTGTAGTCAAGAGCCTTCCTTTAGCACTTGTCTTGGGCAGGCTTTGCTCAAGTTAGAAACATTTGCTGTCTTATCTGTATTTTCTTGCTCTTTTTTCATAAGTCTTAGTGATGGTTTCTCTTAATTCTAGGGTTTGAGTTTTGAAGAGGTCTAGCTTATTCATGGTTATTCCTGGTGCTGGCTTAGCGCCCAGCACAGAGGGACTTCTGGGTAAATATAAGCTAGAATCTGGGTGGCTATACTCATACTATAGGTAGCATTTTGTGCCTATATTGCTATTTCAAGTGTCTCAATTTTTTACTACATGGGAGAAATACAGGTTATATCTCCATTTTCTGTGTTGAGACACACAGAGACCCTCTTATATATTATAACTATGATGTTAGTGTCATTTTTATTCTGTTGTGTCAATGTCTTCATAAAAAAGAGGTTTGTGACACCCTGGCTATCTAAATCAACCTCTGAGTATGAAAGAAATCCAAACATTTTCATTGCCATTGACTCATAGGATACTCAGGACAGGAATGGAATTTTTCTGCGTTGAAAGGTAACAGTGTCATGACCAGGATCTTGGCCTGAGCTGAGTCTCAGATTTCCACCAAAACTGTGTGACCTTCAGCAAGTAGCATATCCTTAGTCTGCACTAATTTGCCTCATGTGAAAAATAAAGTTGGTGAATATTCTCACCGCTGATACTGAGAGACAAGGGATGAATTTGTTAATATTTAAAGCTGAAATGACAACTTGCCCTTTTAAAGAGCACTAGAAAGCAGGTGCCAGCAATCCTATGAGGAAAAGCACATCATACTACAAGTCTGTGCTCCCCATTCTCTGGTAGTGCTCCTTAGTGAGTTGTTCCTAAGTTGGTAGTCTAGTCTTCTGTAAGCTGGAGCTATTTATGCTTACTTCCAGTTTATACTTACAAAGTGAGATGCATCACTGAAGGTATTTCCTATAGTGAGAACATTCTCTTTATTCCTTAATATTAGTTCTCACTACATATTTGGGGTTAAATATTTGCTGGCTTAGTGATGAAAATGCCTTTTCCATTAGTACTTTAATACCACTCACAAGTCCTGAGTTGGTTACTTCTGTCTCTTGTATTTTGACTGACATGAGTTAAGAGTTTTTTTTCCTAAGTTCCTTATAAGTTGGCCATGGTGTTCATCAGGACTGAGAGGGAGATAAGAATGAGTGTTAGGGGCATGAATATGGTCAAGATGTTTTATTATATATGTGTGAAATTGTTAAAATATAAGTACAATATATTCTAAAAATATCTTAGATGCCCTTCTCACAGAGTTTTATAATGGAAAGCTATTATAAACTTTAATTATTTTTTTTTTTACTGGTCCTCAGTTATAGGGACTTTTGCCTTTTCAGCTCCCTTAGTAAACATCTGGCAATGTCTGGAATCTGTCAAAACTGACCAAATGCACTGGTGTCTGACAAGTAGAAGCCAGGAGTGCTATTAAGTGTAAGGTACACCCTACCACAAGAACTAGCCATAACCCCAAGCCAACTGTGATGGGGTTAGGGAACTGTTTTAGACTGAAGGAAGATAGAACCCGAGAGATTCAGTGACTACAGCTGGAGAATTTCGTGGCCTCATTCATCATAAAGGTGATGCTGTGGAGTCGATGAATTTTTATGATGCTGTGCCATGGACACCAGGCAGGAAATAACTCCACACCAACTATCAGGCTCTACTTTGTCAGTGCATTGGAAGAATAGAGGAAAAAAAAACTGTCTAGGTATTATTACTTAGGGGTTCATGAATTCCAGATTCCATAAGATAATAAACACGCATCCTCCTGCCATTTGTGTCCTCACTACAAACTCCTCTATTGGAATGTTAGTGCATGTAATCCCTATTTCCCCCACACACCACTTTTCAGCCAATCTTCACCCATTCACCAAAACATACATATATACGTGAGTGTGCATACACACATTTTATCACTGTAGAAGTAAAACAGAAGGTTTCCACTGCACAAGCAAAGGCAAGAGCTTTCTTCTGGCATATCTATTTCAAACCAGATAATTTCACCACTATTGTTAGACAGAGGTCTGTGTGAAGAGACTTCTCTGTGCAGGGTTCTGTTGCCGTAGGACTGGAGCTGGGTTGAAGTGTTCACATGTAAGAATTATGTCTTTATGCCAGATGGGGTCTAGGGCCAATTGCAGAACTAGTGTGACTACAGAATGAAGAATGAGAATAGCAGAGGGTGCTTGGTGAGCAAGCCACACAAATTCACAGGAAACAGACTTCATCGGTTCTAGTATCTGTGGTTTTCTTGAATTCTCTTCAGATCTTATTCTGGGAAAAGAAAGTTACCAGGTCAATAGTGTTAATGGGCTTTGCTTTGTTTTGTTTTTACTGTTTTACAACAACAAAACATGAGGGGACACATCATCATAACAGACTGGAAATGAAGAAGAAATCAGTGCTGAGAAGGAATCTGTTGGGACACAGGAGGGGTGACAGATGGGCAGCGAAGTGGAAGGAGATACAGAGGTTTCTGACACTAAAAAAGCAACTGAAAATAGTGTTCTCCTCTAAATATCATTAGTGAAACCACACAGTGATGTCACTTCTGATCACGCTGCGATGTGAGTTGCTGATCTGGAGATAACCAGCTTCCTTTTGCGCATTCACAGCCTGTCTACAGTGGAAAAGACCTTCGAGTTGACTGTGAGTGGGTGCGACTCATCAAGAAAAATAACCTCGCCACCACAACAACAAATGATGGGAGAGACCGAAACTTCTTTGGGAGAACATAAGGGAAAAAAGAAAAAGTGAAGTCTAAGTATTATTAAACACATGAAAGCGGAGTCATTTGTTTAATAGGAAGGAGCTCATTCACACACTTGTAGATTTGTGGTACCTCAGAAGTACGTAAACACGACCCATAGGTCCACCACAGTCATCATCAGAATTTCTTGGGAAATGCCTCATTAAAGAGTTTTAAAAGAATAATATGACTATGAACCTGTCAAATAATTTCCAAAAGACATTAAAGATGAGTTGCTGTGTTATGCATTTCCTTCCCTTCCATGGGCACTACATCTTGCCAAATTTAGTATGAGATTTGAATTAACAGCAAAGATGAATTCTGAACTGAGGTTTGGCTTCCTGTTTCTACATAGCCTGTCATAGTCTTGGCCATTCTGTAGCTCTTCCCAAGTGTGTTTACTGGACACTTGATGAAATCATTTTCACATCTAAGTTGACCAAAAATAATTAATGACAAGTATTTATGGATTCATAATGCCAGACTATGAAGGGTGATTGAAAAAAATAGCCTTAAGCCCTCCATCCCATTCCCATGTGTTATTTACTCTTCTTTTTACAGCAGCATGCTGAATTCACACCTCTTCTGTGAATAGGAGTTCAGGGCTATACAAAGTTTTCAACAAAATATTGACATGCAGATGTCATGTTGTAACATACATGTGCAGGTGACATACTATGAGTTGTTGATTGGTTCATCCCCTCTCTCTGTGGCAGCATCTTTTTACACAACTTGGGGTACACGGTCTGTTGAAGACTAGGATTATCTTCACACTGTCTTTAAGGTTAGTCAGTTGACTGGAGCAGGGTCTGCTGTACCTCAGCCACCCATCTCAAGGCCTCCAGATGGGTTTGTTAAAAACCACATACTCTGATCCCACAAGACAGCTTAGTGAGTAAAAGAACTCAACAATCTTGCCAACCTGAACTTGATCCCTGAGACCACTGGTAGAGTAAGGGAACTGATTCACTCTGGTTGCCCTCTGTACTATGGTGTGAGTCCATACACACTAAATAAATGAAACTAGTAAAATGTTTTTTTTAATTCATTTATTGTGAGCCCAATCAGAGATTTTTCAAAACTCTGGCAAAATAGAACATTGAAAGCTATATATTAACTTGTTTTGTTCTAGTACTCTTGTTTGTCTAGGGCCAAGTGTAAAATATTAAAAGAAAAGAAAGACTAATGCTCATTGTGTAAATTAAATAACAGAAAAATGAGCAAGTTGGCATAAGCACACATTTGAGATAATAGAAGATTTTTGGAAGAAGAAAAAAAATTATACTGCAAAAGATGGTCTTGTATACACTTGTCATATCTACATTTTATTCTTAATGTACATTCTTATCACTTGGTTACTTAACGCCTATTCCTAGATTTCTTCTTCTTCCTTTTTTTTACTGTTTATTTATTACTTCAATTTAAATCTCCATCACAATTCCTTCCCTCCACCCCTCCCAGCCCTCCTCTCATCCTTCTACCCTTTCCCCCTCACCACACTCTCTCCCTTCTCCCATCCTAGATTTCTGTTTCCATTTATTGTGGTTTACATTTCTGCCATAGGAGAGAAACGACAACAAAAGTGGAATATGCTCTTAGAAGTCACCTAGCATCCTGGGAGCAGGTAGTAGTAAAATACTTTCTGTGCAAGTGTGAGAACAGGAATTTGGGTCCCCAGCACCTGTGTAAAAACACAATGTAAAGGCAGTCCTCTGAAATTTCAGCTGGAACAGGGGGCCAAGATGGGTGCACCACTGGATTCATTGGACAGCCAGTCTAATCATAATGTCAAGCAAACTCCAGATTCACTGAGAGACTCTGCATCAAAAACTAAAATGAAAAACAATAAAAGAAGATACAAGATGAGGATTCCACAGTACAGGTGTAGGTGAGCTTACCTCCTCACATACTGTATACACATGCACACACCACACACATAAATAAAAACCAAAAATGAGAGAACTTCCAAATATATCAGTTAAAATGGTACCCCATCTTGATCTTTTATGCTTCCAGGCACTATCTAGTTTGTATTTTCTATTATTTTATCATTTTACAAAGTAAAAAAGTAAGTAGAATTATTTTTGAGACCTCAACTGACATTCTCTATCTTGTTCAGTTAATTTTATTTATTTTTTTACCTTTTTCTTAAAAAAAGGAAAAGCATACACAAATCATAGGGCTCACTCAAACATTAGAGGAGAAGCATTTAAAGTAAACATCTACCATATACTTACTGCCCTTTCCTGACTTGAGAAAATGTATTATTTTCCATACCTCCACAAGGAAATGCAGGGTATTTTTATTAACATTTCAATGGATTGAATATTCTGTAAATTGCTTCTAATAAAAAAATAAAACTTTCACTGTTCCCAAATTCCAGTAACAATGCAATCTTGGATCTGTTCTCAACTTAATTTCTAACATGAGGGAGAAATAATGGTTCAGAGGCCATTATACAGACGCATCGATTCCCTTGACTTCTGGGCCCATATTTAATTTCCAGTCTGTTAGGATTAAAACCTGAAATTATGTTGTTATTTTAGTTTAGAATTCTTAGTATCCTCATAATCATCATTAGCGAGAATCTTGCTTTGTTAGGAGAGTTACTGTTACAATCACTAGTAATGATAGCCATTATTATTGACAATGCAGGGTGGACACACAGTTTGGACTGAATCTGTGGCTATGTGAACATCATTGTCATGCTTGTGACTGTGTGAGCAGCCAGTGGACCTGACACCATTTGGCTCATCTCAAAGCCTTGGCAAAAAGAAAAAAAAATCTAGGCACCATCAGGACACAGAATTTTGGGGGGGCATGGTTGGAACTGAACTTACAGCCTCTTGCATACTGGTCCTGTGTTCTACCACTGTGTAATATCCCCAGACCTTTTTAATTTTAAAATTTTGATATAGGGTGTTTTTCTAAGTTGCCCAGCATGGCCTCGAACTCCCTCTGTAGTCCAGACATTCTTCAAATTTGTAATCCTCCTATGTCAGTCTCCCAGTTACAGGGGGTTACAGTTCTGTGTCACCAGGCCCAGCAGAACAGGGACTGCTAGGCCTTGCCTTCCTATTATTTGGACACACACCTTGAGTGTGGATGTACTGGGAGGCAGAAGATTAGGGTAGACTCCTTGAAAGATCAACATGGACAGGCTAAAGGCAGGCTCAAATGAGGTTAAGAGGAAAAAGAATCTATAAAGAAAGACAAACCTGTCTCCTTCCAGTGGGCTGTGTAACCTTCTGCTCAGCTTTGTAGCTCTCACTAGTGGTCTTTAGGGAAGCAAACTTTACCCTGCTGGTGCCTCTGTTTTTCATTTCCATTTGTGCAGCAAAGAGCAGCATTATTCTAAATGTGGCTCTCCCAAAGCTGGGAGGATGTGACAGGGCCAGGCTAGATAGGACACTGTGCAAGGTAAAGCCAAACTGAGCTGTTCTCAAGCAGAGCAAAGGCCCAGGAGAGTGTGGTGGGTGCTGACTGCCAGACAGGGCTCAGAGGCACCTTTCCTTCTAGCACTTAGACTTTAAAATACTGTTTGGGGTTTTTTCTTTGACCTTTAACAAAATGGAGACAGTTCTGACTTTCCTTTGCTGTTTAGCCCAATGATAAAAACAACCCCAAAGTGCCCTGTTTTATTTGAAAACATTAGAAATGTCAGTTATCCTTTTAGGTACTGAATGTTGCCTTTCCCTGTCCTTCTGTGAACACACACACACACACACACACACACACACACACCACACACACACACACACACACACACACACACACCACACACACACACACACACACACCACACACACACACACACACACACACACACACACACCACACACACACACACACACACACACACACACACACACGCACACACACACACACACACACACACACACTTGATACTGATTCCATTTTGTCTTACATGAATCTGTGGTTATTTTTCTGTGTTTTAGGAGGGGATTGGGAGTTGAGCTAAGGGGTGGGAAGCAGGAGACTAGCATAGGAGCCAGGTTAGGAGAAACTGATAGAGTTAGTATGTGTACTGTGTAACATGTAATCAACACCCCATGTCCTGTTAACAGGCCATAAGCACTGCTCTTTGAAAAAAAACTAATGCATTGTTTATCCTGAAATGTGTATGTATGTATGTTTGTGGGCATGCATGTGGCAATCAGGGAAATTTGCTGGGGTCATCTGTCCTCTCCTTCCATTTGATGGTACTTAGAGATAGAACTCAGGTCCCCAGGATTGGCAGCAACTGCCTTTACCCACTGATCCATACTGGGAAGAGTCACCCATGATAAGGGATATGAATGATTAATATTAAGGTACCAAGTTCTGGCCTCACTCATAGTGGCCTTCACTCTAGCTTTTGTCAGATCACTTGCCAATGGATATTTTCAGCTTTCCCCTGTAAAATGTGTCACACCAACCTGTTTCCCAGAAAGTGATGTGATGGGTTCATGTCTGTGAGGCATGGGGGATTCTGACAATAAAGGGAGAACCCTACCAAGTAGTATTTGTTTCTCTTGTCCTCACTACATCAGATAGTCTATGCCCCTATCATATACATATTTTAACACAGTTTGTGTATATGGTTTCAGGCCATTTTCTTTAAGAAAAACTAATGCTCCTGCCAATTTCCAGAAACCTGAGAGAATCATTTTTTAAACAGTAACAAAAACATAGAATAAGGTTAAGATTTTAAAATGTTATAGAAAAAGATTTCATTTCTGGTTTCATAAGGGTTCTTATAAGGAGCAGTAGGTTCTGATGACTATAAAATGAGGAAATAAATTGGAGGTGTCATTTGATAACAATGTGCTAAATGGCTTGTTAATGCACATTTTACACAGGGTGGATATCCAAAATGGGATTTAGAGGATTTTGTGGGGACTGCTCTTCTAGGTATTAAATGGTCAAAGAGTAAGCATGGGAAAGTTGGAGAATTGGCTTGAAGGATTCTGGAGAGAAATGGTTCCTTACCAGAGGGAGAAGTAAGGAGGGTAGAGCAATGGATTCCTTTCTAGCTTTTACGAGTTTAAATATCTTTACATAATAAGTTGTTTCCTTTACATGTATTCAACCTTAAACAACTGTCTTTGCTCCACTCCCCAACCCCCAGCTTAGTGCATGTGTTCTGCACTTGTGGACTCCTGGCATTGGAAGTGACATATATTTAATTGTTAGTAGTTTGATTGGTTAAAAAGGATGAACAGCCCAGTTCCCCTTTTCCAACCTCCAGTGGCATCTGTTTGCCTCTCCCATACCCCAACTCAAGCCAGTTCCTCCTTTGGTCTTCTGTATTTTGGTTAATATAGTCATCACTTGCATTGTCACTGAACTGAAATCACTGCCTTGTCTACCCTCACTCTTTTGTGATATCAGACTGAATATCTGGGCAGATACTGAAGTGGGCAGGTGCTCCTCAGAACTGAGCACAGGCAAGGCACCCAAGAACTGTACTCTCATGCAATTAGGCTCTGCGGGATGTGGGAAGGGCCCAAGACTCTGTATTCTCAGTAAGCTTCAGTGGCATCCACATTTCTGAGGAAATGGTCCCATCATGAGGAGCTACATGTCAGGAAGGAGACTGGCTTTATATTCATGTGACTCCTCTTTTCTGTGCCATGTTTTGTCCCCAGACCAGCAGGACTAGAAGGATGATACTAAGCCTATTACACTAGATGTAATTGTCTTTAAAGGAGTGAAATGTGTAATGTTTCCAGGATTCACCCAAACACACACACACACACACACACACACACACACACACACACACACACA
>CAJQZJ010001969.1:7337727-7375612 GCA_907164525.1 Lophiomys imhausi
CAGGAGATTTTTCATCTGATAAATAATTAGTCTCTAAGACTGTAAAGGCAATTTCTGCTTGATAAATTGTCTTAGTATCTGACAAACGAAATTCAGAGACTTTAAGACTAAAAGATTAGATAAAGATCAGCCATTCATAAGGATTCATGTCCAGAGGAAAATATCCTTTTAAGAAACTTTAGGTTAATGTTAAATGGTTGTTTTGTAGGTATTAAGAAATTTTAGGTGCTAGGTTTTAGAGTTAGGGTTTGGGTTTTAGGATTTAGGTACTTTATAGGCATTTGTTAGGTAATTATTAAGTATTAATAAATATATGCATGATAAATAAAAATTTACTATTACACAGTTGTATTTGATCCTGGGCTAGTTTATGCTGATTGTGTTAGAATAATTATTGTAACACTAAATCTAATTAAATATTCTATAAACTTTTAAATATTAATGCAAAAAAGAAACAGAATTATTTTGTGGGAAAAAGTTATGTGCTTTAGAATGATTCAAAAACATGAAGTTACTAAAAATAAAGACATGGAATTAGATATGAGGCGGAGAAGTGGAAATGCCCAGGAAAAGGGGATTAGCTGCAAGGGAGCCATGTTCTGGGTACTTTGAAGACCTATCTTCTCCCTTCATTTTAAGGCAACCCTAGTTTGACATTGAAATGATACTGGATTATGAGTGTGGCCACAGAGAGATTTTTATCAGATCCCAATGTTAGTAAATGAACATATATTCATTTGTTTAAGGTACAATGCAATTTTATCTAAAGTTTTCTGTGAGTGACTTTTTTAATTAGCCAACTAATGATTATATTGCATAAAACAACTCTGGAGCAAAAATTCATTTTGTGAATGGGAGATATAAATTTAAAAAACATGAAGGAATAAAAGAACAAAAGCAATACATTATACATTATTTCAGCGTGAACATGTTGCATTGGTATGATGTAATGAGACAGGAATTTGAGACATACTCACTCCCCTTGGGTTTCTTTGGTTCAGTATTCTTTTTCTGTGGTAAGCACAATGGTTATGTTGCACCATCAAGATAAATCCTGAGATGCAATCCCAGACAGCCAGGCTTTGATACTGTTCTCAGCAACTTGCTATGGAAAGGAAAGAAGTCCCAGACTTTGGAGTCAGTCACACACTAGTTTCACTGCTTACCTCAATAAACAGTCTGTGGTCTTAGGCACATCATTCCAATTCTAGCTTTTTGGAAGACTGAGTTTCCTCACTTGTAAAGATGAACCTGATAGCTAATCCATCACAGAATGAAGAAGTGAAAGACAATGAGCTCTAAACATGAGTCTAGTATGACATTAAAACACCCAAGAAAAGATCCACTTTCTCTTTCTTGTTTCCAAATGGAAAAGTCACCATCTTGGGGGACTCTGAACAGATATACAAACACACTGGCACCCCATCTTGCTCTCTCTTAGTGCTTGCATTGCCTGACTATGTATATTTGTATCCCATTGAAGAAATGCCTCAGCTACTGGTCTTTTGTAGTATAACATTATTTAGATACTCCAACTCTTTGAAGAGACACTTATACATCTCTTGACAATTGTCCCTCTTGCTTCACTCAGGAAATGTTGTAGGGACTCAGCTTATCAACTAGTTCATAAAATGAACAGGAAAATCTCTCTATGCTTTTGTTCTGTGTGAATAAACTTGGTAAATTGAGGCACAGGTATCCCTTAGGTGCTCTGCTCAGCCCAAGTATATGTATTGCTGAGCAAATATTCAACATCTTTTTTTTCAACATCTTGATATTAACATTTTGATAAATTCCAGTTTGCCCGTCACCTTGAAAATGAATCTGGAATTGCTCTTTAAGTGGAAAAACAATGTTTTGCAAAAGGCCATCAATGGGGTGTCAAGGAGCATGCTGTGTGGGGGCTGCTGTGGTGAATCTAGGCCAGCATACTGCTCCCAGTAGTTGACAAATTCTACTGTTGCTTACTAATTTTTTTCTTCCATGAAGTTTAAAATAAACAATTAACCTATTTCCTACACAGTGTTTGGTATTGATTTAATTTAGCATGTGTTATTCATCTGCATGCCTCACAACGGTTGCTTAATTGTCTAAATCTTCCCGTGTAGAGTGCTGTCTGTGGAATCTCTTTCCACAGAACACTCTGAGCAGAGTGTGGCTTACTATTTCCATAACATCTGTCTTTTCTACTAAAGAACAGATTAACAATTATGCTTTTTTTTAAAGGTGTGTGTGTGTGTGTGTGTGTGTGTGTGTGCTAGCATGTGTGCATTGGGGAGGGGCTAGGCAACATAATAGTTTGCATTCTTACATCCCTATCACCAAGTCTGAGATTTTGCTTGTACCCATAATGTGACTGGCAAGATTGCCCTTTTCTTGCACCTTATTATGCTACAGAATGTCATTGTTTCCACTAAAGATGATTGTTTGCAAGAGAGAAACACATGAAACCCCTATTTCTGCTTCCACTCTCCCACTCTTGTCTGGTGCACATACATACACACATGCATATACATACAAATGTATGCACACAAAGCTCCTTCCTCTTGTGTTGAGCAGTAAAGCAGAAGGGTTTTTAACTCAGTGTTTTGTTTTGGCAGTGGTTGCTGATGTGCTCATATAATACAGTTTTAATCAAATCCCCAAAGCTGAAGACCTTTCAGCATATCTTAGACTGCACTGTGCAGGGCTTATTCCACTTGAAGTGGCCACCAGGGAGGTACAATTAGCTGTTCCCATGGAGAAGTTTGTTATAGTAATAAATAATAAGTAGCATAGGTAGCAATGGAATCAATTAAAGATATTTTTGACCATGTAATGGTTTGTGGGAGTGCTAAATAATTGACAATGGTGTTTTTTAAAAACTATATTTTCCATCTGCATGTCTCCTTGTAACTAAACATTGGTCGTGCTCACAGGACATTGTCTGAAGTCACTGTTATTTCTTTTTAAAAGTCACATTGTCAAGAGGATTGCTGGAAAGAGTCACAGTCCTTATGTAACTGAGCTGATTTTCAGAGGGTTAAAACTCTGCTGTAAATATTTGCTGCAGGCAGAAATCTAACATATGAAGCAGGAGAACAAATTGTGTTATCAGTTTCAAAAACAATCTGTTTTGCCATTCATTCATTTTTTTTTTTAACTAGTGAAAAACAGAACAATAGGAGTTGACTAACTGAAAGGGCTTTGTGTTTTGTCACTGGGTTCCAACAGGTTTAATGTTAAAATGGAAATTTGGCCAGTGGGATGTTGGGAAAGTGTTCTAAATACTTTTGGCATCGTGACAAAAGAAAAATATCAAAATAGTCAGGCTACCTATGGTTAAAATGGTGAGTGTGTATTCAGGAATTGCTTTCTTAATAAGATTTCAGAAGGAAAACGGATGGATGGCTTTACTATGTTATCACTCCTACTGCAAAGGGATAGTCACAAACCATCTCCAGCAGGTCAAGGATCCACATGCTCATAAGAGTTGCATGAAAATGCACCGGTGTTTCTTTAAAGTTGTTGGATAAGTGACATATGACCTCAGTGCCACTGCAGGTGTTGATGGGAGTTAGGGAGGCTGAATTTGGAGCTACAGTCAATGTTGCAGTTATTATCATTATCTGATGAGGAAAAGTAGTTCTGTCTGATGATCTGATGTACAAATATTGTTCTCAGTGAGAACTTACTTGTGGACTGATTTCCCTTAACCCAGAATGCATGATTTGTACACAAGTCCCAGAAATTCCATTTGTAGATGCTGGAGTGCAGAGTTTCTAAGAACATGTTAGTTACATTTACAGTTGAACTATTTATTGTACTAAATACCTTGCATTTTAGCCAAAGTCAGTTAGCTACAAACAGGTAGGAAAAGTGAGTCTGTAATAATATATCTCCTAAAATTAATTAATTACTTTAGAAATAACAACATTCATTCATCTATCACTCATCACCTATGACTGGTTGATGCTCTACAGGCAGAATGGTGTAATTGCAAAAGAGATGTATATCCTACAAAGATAAACATGTTTACCATCTTACACTTTATAGAGATAATTTTCCCACTCCTCATCTTATAGAACCTCACCTGAAGATTTAAAACTTAATGGTCATCCTTACCACATTCCTTTTGTTTTATCTTTCCTGGCTATAATTTTCAAGTCTGAGATCTGTAGGAAAGGAATGTGAGGCCGATTTGATGAACGATCCATTCTTCTCTGATTGTAGCTATGGATCAGTTGTGTCACGATTCACTTACCAGGGCTAGAACACCAACCAATGTGCACCAAACTCGAAGGATTTGGCTGGTTCCTTTCCATAAGTGGCTGGTCACAGTTTATCAGGACAGTGGGCTCCACACACCATGGAGGGGAAAAAAGAACAAATTGGAAATGAGACAATAGCTTTAGCTGCAGAATTCAGAAGGAGGGAGAAGTATGCAGGAATCAAACAATGGTTCTTGCAGGCAGGTCCAGTTCATACCCTACCTCATGTGTACCAGAATAGCTGTGGATGCTCCTGAGCACAAAGCTGTTACCTTACTTATCATAGTAGAACACGCTTCTGTGAATTACTTTTGCAACTTGATTGTGTTCTTTTTGAGCATAAACTTTGTAAATGACAACATGGTATCACAGTGTCAAAAGATTGGACAGCCTGCAGGAGCTGATTAGATGCAGAGGAATAGCTGGGGCTTCCTGTTCTCATTATATATGCCTATGGTGGTCACCTAGCTGAGGGTGTGTTAGGGCCCATGCCCAAGGGGCGGGGATGAGCTGTGGAGGAATCAATGACCCAGATTCCGGGGTCCAGTAAGTGGCAGGAGCAGACCCGTTTATTTCAAAAACAGGGAGTTCCCTTTATAACCTCCACCCAGAGTCCCATTGGCTCCGGAACTGCAAACTGCTGCTGCTGCTCTTCCTCATTGTCTCCTCTCTCATTACCCAGTGGGGGGGGGGGTCATCAATCTCCAGGCAGGTCTCAGGCCAGGCATGTTCAGGCATGCCCCGGCAGGTCTCTCAGGTCAGCTGCATGTGGAAGTCCAGCCACACATGCATTATTTAACAGCAGGCCTTGTTTCTGCTCAATGGCAGACCTTGTTTCTCCTACAAGAGTGGACAATATGGCATTTCCCTAGTAGTGTTAGTCTGTTTGAAAACATGGGCTGCTTCCTGTTCTGCTTGCAACACATAGAATGAGCTGTGGAGAACTAGTGAAAGCAAGTATAGAAGAGGTAACTCAATCACCTTTGCTCTGAGCAGGGAAGCTTAAAACTCCCACCTATGTGCATTAATAATGTTTCCTTTGAGTGTCTGGATCTAGGTGTAGCAAGGTGGCTTTTACTTATTTGGTTTTAATATTCACTTTAATTAATTTTACTGTTGTTAATACTTCTACCTCCCTTCCACCCTTGTTCCTCCCAACCCCCCACCCCCCCCCCCCCACCCCCGCAACATTAGGTGGGAGAGAAAGAAGGTTAGAGGGAGAAAGGACATAGGTCTCTTTGAGCTACTTCCTGCTGATTAGGGTCCTTAGGTTCTTTGGGGGTAAAGCAGTCTCAGTAGAAGTCCAGCAAACCAGGAGACAGCAGCAGGAAGAACCAGCAGCAGGGAGAACAGCAACCTCTTTCTTATTTGTTGCTTTTCTTTCTTTGTAGCCCTTTCTCCTTTTTGTAGTTCCAATTCTCCTACTTCTTTGTAGAGTCCCCTTTCTCCTGGGGGGCTCTGGCTTTTTATTCCTCTCTCAAGTTCTCTGAGTTAAATCTGCTGCAGCTGACTGAATCACACCCCTGTTAGCTTGAGAGACAGTGAATACTTTACACCTGTGTCTTAAGCAGCCTCACACCTGGGATTAAACAAAAACATTCTCATAATTGGTTATTTTAATATACTCATACTACATCCCCCCTTTTAGTTCAAAACATGGTATGTGTGTGTGTGTACTACAAATAATAAATTTATCAGCTCTATCAAGAATTATATTTACAATGCCCAATCCATTTGTATTTAGCAACCTTTGAAGAAAGCATTCATTATTATACCTAGCTTAGAGCTCTGTACCTATCTATATCACTTTCTATTTTTATTTGCATTTATCAACCACTGTTCAGGACAGTAAATTCCAGAGCTGCTTCACTTGGCAATTCTTACATCTCTTCAAACCAGGTAGTAATTACAGTGTGAGCTGGGGTTAGAATCCATCCAGGGCAAAGTGAAACACTGCTCTACTGGTACTGCTCTTAGTATTGAAAATTTCGTGGCAAAGAGAAAAAGAGAACCAAGCGAAGAGAAAGAACTGAGTGGCTGCATCTTTACCTTCTCTAGGTGTGAGGAATGGAAGGCACCCAGGACTCCACTCTCTTTAGTCTCCTTTTGGTTATCCAAAATTAATACCTCCGTTTCCCCTCCACCCCGGGATTGTCCTTAGCTTCTCCCCAAAGGGTCCTTTTCTTTTTACTTCTTAGCCTTTGTTCTCTTCTCTTCACACTCGATTTCTCTCTCTTTTTTTCTATTGACAAAGCCCAAGATCATCACAAGCACCATATACATCCTTTCTCCTGACTTTGGCCCCTGAAGTTTCTGTCATTGCTTTACTTCCTGGAAATACTGAGTCTGCTTCTCATTCTGATTCTCCCCTGTCAAGGCCATGCATTTTAGCAGCCTGAAATACTTGCAAACTCATAATTGGATTTTGTGCAAACATTTAGGGCTTTTATTTTCCTTTTGCAAAGTGCCTTAAATGAGATTTGGGTGGGGATTTTTGGCAGATCCAATCTTCATTTTTTTTGCAAATCACTTATTAAAAAGCAACAGTCCACATTCATTTTCTATAACACTACTAGGAATTTAGCTCTCCAAAACTGTAATCCCTACCTAATGTCTTATAAAATTAAAAGATTAAATAATTGAAAACACCACAGGCATTGGTCACAGGACATGGATAAATCACGTGGGTACTGGCTGGCAAGTTCCCTCCCTACTGGCTAGGTTTCATAGTACTGGAAGATGCTATTCAGGTTACTAGGGAGAAAAAATAATCAACAGTCACATCCTGTTGTGAACCCTGTGAACTGTAACAATGATCAGTGTGGCAATATATTACATGAGTGTAATAATGCCATGAAAATGGGAACCAACCACTTTCAATTGGATTTAAGACCTGCTCTGTAGGAAGAAACACCTTCCTAAAACAAGAAACTATGGTGGGGGAGCTCACCACAGAGAAGAATCTACTACTATTGTTCTGGGACGTGGACATAGTATATATCTCTATATCTGTAGACTATTTGAGACCTCATCAGTGAAGTCTTTGTGTACAGTGGACTGTGGTTAATGCAGAAGCTCAGAACTTATCAAAGTGCAGACAAAAAAGGTCAGTGTAGTGCTCATCTAGAAATGGACACATATATCAGCTCCATTCCCACAAGACTTGAGAACCATAAAAGATGAAGAGAAGAAAAGATCATGGGAGTCAGAGATCAGAGACTACCAAATCAAAACAATGTATTCTTGATGTGAAAAGACCACTACAGTCATGTAGTGATAGCAACTGTGGTTGCATGTATAAGACCTACATAAGATCAATCCTATCAACCTTCTCGTATGGAGGAGGAAGGGGTTCATGAGGAGCCATGGACAGTCGATAAAGTCTTGGGGAGGAAAGTGAGTTTTCTTTGAGGGTGTAGCCCCTAGAAAGTCAATTGTGCTCCAGTGAGTGACACCACATTTGGGACAGCGTGGCACAAATTGAACGTGATGAGTTATTAAAAAAAATGAAACACAAAATTGTGGGTGGGATAGTGAGGTATGGGTGAATTTAGAAGGACTCAGGGGGAAGAGTAAGGCATGGATATCAAAATATATTGTATGAAATTCTCAAAGATTAATGAGATGTTTGTAATATTAAGTAAAATTATTAACTGAGAAATCAAATGAGGAAAAGAAAATCGAGATTTGTTTGCTGTTATTTTGGCTTTCTAACTATGTGAAGGTCTCAGAGATTGTTTGTCAAGAAACTCTTTCAGAGGTCTTTTCATGGTATAATATTTAAAATTAAAACCTAGAAATACTATTATTGAGTAGGATAATAAATTTGAAGTTGTAATTGTCCTTAAGTACACCATTTACTTTTTGAGAATCTGTGACACCTAGTAATTCACAATTCATATACTTCTGTGAGTGTATTGGAGGTAACCTTCCTGAAGGAAGAGGCCATATGTTATGCCCATTGTGGGGCTAAGGGTTTGGATTTGTTCTCATAGTCTTTGAGTTTTCTTTAGGATGTGTCTCTCAGCATGTGTGCCCAGTGAGGAGTATAAAAACCACCTGATTTTATACAGGCAAATGCTTGACTAGAACCAAATTGTCTTGATTTACTCTTGGGTCTGTTCTATTTCTGGCTCTACTCTGCCCAATCCACCCACCCTTCAACTCTCTCACATGTGATGATTGCTTTTTAAATTCAATGAAGGAGAATCACTCAGATATATTGTTTTCTGTATATCTTTTCACACTCTTTTCCACAACCTTTTCTTTCATTCTTATTGGCTAGTCCTTAAAGCCACTTGGGTAGTACCCCTCTCTATAAGCTTACTTCAGACAAAGTTAAATATTCTTCCATCCAAGGGACTTAATCAGCTCATTCATATTTGTTGTGTTTTGTGGAGTACATTGTCTAAATGGGTATTTATTAAATATTTGTTAAATACCCATTTGGCAAAATACAAGCTATCATGATGTTCCTTTGCCTCCATTACTTAGCCTAGGTGATGGCACATGGTAGAGATCTTGGGCAGGCAGGCATGGAACTGAATGACTGAGTAGATAAAGCTTTCTGGACCCTGAGGGATCAAACACAAAGCCTTGTACCTCTAGCCCTGTGGGTATCATCACAGACATTTAAACAACTCAATACACTCTGTTCCCAGGTCTATAAAGGATTCTGTTTGTTATCTCCCACAGAGTTGACTCTTGGGCTACAATTAATTACAGGTGAAGATTAGTAGATAGAGAAAAATGCAGTTTTTTAATTGGCTGAATTCCAATCATAGCCACAAATGTTTTAGAACCATATACTAAATTTATTTCTATGTGTATGATACATAAATATATATAAACAAACATATATGTGATAATTTAGCATAGGCAAACCATCATGCACACTCAAGTTCCTCCTTGGAAGGGATCACTGAATTGAAACTCAACTCTAACCAGGAAATCAAAAGCACTTAGAGTGCTTAGCCAGCCTGGACCAACTTGTTCTACCTGTTAGGGACAAAGAGAGGTCTGAAGTCCCCATGCTCAGGGAGTTGTTTCTGGAGTAGCAAGAAGCATTCTGTGTCTCCCCCTGCTGGTTGAGGGATGACTAAAGGGAACAGCCCCTTAGGAGTCTTCATGGTTTTGACCTTACAGCCTTGTGCCATCTGGTCACTGGCTTTTGTGAACTTTTAATGAGGAAAGTTGATAAGTTGATGTCGAGTTCATATCAGGTTATTTTTTCTCATCCCCAGCTTTCTATCTCTGCTTAATTAGCATTCTGCATTTCTTAACAATTCTAACTTCACATCCCATTGAAAGAAACCATTAGGAAATCCTCTCCTTGGATATTTTAATTCCAGGTTATTACTACATTTTGATTAGATTAAAATTGTTTTTAAAAGACTGTGTTTGAAAATAATCTGCAGAGATACCACAAAGTATATTGTTTCCTCTAGTCTACCAGTCACCAGGAGACATGAAGAAAGAAAAGTATAATGCCAAGTAAGGTGATTCCACAGGACATTTGGAAGAGGAAAGAATTGTCTACAATTTGTTTGTGTTATCTTATTACATGTACTTGGTAATTATGTATCAAAAGAATTTGAAAAAACTTTTTGTTGTGAGTTTTCGAGTTTACAAAGAAGACATTGTATAATAAATGGCTTATAAACCAGAAAAGGTTCTCACCAAATGGTGACAGTTTTGAAATAAGAAACCAAAGCCATACCATTAATCAGCAGCTAGGTCCTCACATGAATATCCTAACAAGTGTAGAGGGGTCTGACTGCCTTTTGACAAAGACTCTGTTGCCAGTTTGCATATCACATTCCCCTACCAGGGTAGCAATATCTGGCCTCAGTGGAAGAAGTTGTTCTTAGGCCTGATCTGAGAAGGGCAGCTGGCTTCCCTTCTCTGAGGAGAAAGGGGTGGGGAAGAGGGTGGGAAGATGGGACTGGGAGAAGAGGAGGGAGGAGGCCATGATTGGATTGTTAAATGAATTAAATTAAAAAAGAGGCTAGAAAAAAAGGACATTCTACAAAAAAGGAAATGAATGGGTACATTCACATACATGCATACATACACATATTTCCAATTTCACATATACAAATACATTGTAAAGAAAAAAAAGTGAAGACCATAGAAAGGACAGTAGGAAAAATGAGAAGGAAAGAGAGAGAGAGAGAGAGAGAGAGAGAGAGAGAGAAGTAGAGGTTCCTGTATCTAAGATCAAATGTAGAAACAAATAGAAAAGCAGCAGAAGTCACTGCAGAATGGCCAAGAGAGGGGGAAGGGAGGTGACAACATTAAGAGACTTGCTTTGCTAACAGAAGGTTCTGGGGATCCAAAATGCCAGATTTGTAGGCTTGATCCTGTTAATAAGAATGGTTAAACTGTGTTCATTGTATTTTGTTCACTATGTTGAAGAACAGTGTTAAACACTTTAAGGAGAGTTCAATTAAACAATGTAATATTTATTTACTTGTCCTGAAGTGTCTATTGAGTGTTGTTTTGTTTAGTATATGATAAAATCCTTAAAAAGTTCTTACATATCAGTGGAATGGCTTCATTCAAGTGTTTGTTTCTTGTAGATATAACAGCTAGCCTTGTTGGTCATTTGGGGACCATGTTCCTTTTACCCTAAGATTTTAATCTTTAACAAGTAGATTCTAGGTTTATTGAGCAAGAAGAAAGAGAGGAACAATCCATGAAAAATTTTTATTGAACAGCCTGGAGGTAGTTTACAGGTGTTCTGTCTGCATTCCACCTACCAGAAATCAGTCACATGACCACAATCTTACCACTGCCAGCAGTGCTGGAAAATGACCTCACCTCTACATTTGACCAAGAAACAAGCATGGATTTTATGTTTGGAGATTAGTGATAGCATCCTCTACTTGAGGGTACAGAGATTCAAAAATGGGTATCTGGTTTGGGGAGAACAGACAAAATGCCTACCTTAACGGCAAGAAACATACAGTGAGTGAAAAGTTAAAATGCATGCTAGAGTAAGTGGTGCCACATCCTGAGGGGAAAACCAAGTCACCAAGTGTGGAGGGTCCATCTCTGTGCCTGTCACATTTGTTTGCATAAAGCAACTGGAGTATTCAGTAAAAGATCTGAAGGAAGTGAGGGAGTTAGTGAATTTCAGGTAGACCACGTAAGTCCAAGTGTCTGGAGCAAAGCCTAGCTGGTATGTTAGAGGGATAGCATGGCTGGGGTGAAGACACTGGTGGATAGTTGTGGTGGGCATTAGGATATTAGGTCTGTGATATAATGGGGAAGGCAGGCCTTCTACTGTGGGCAAATTAAGAAGGGATGTAGGGAAGAAGGGAGAAATGGAAGGAGAGGATAGGGTTATAGAGACAGAGAGAGAGAGAGAGAGAGAGAGAGAGAGAGAGAAGAGAGACAGAGAGTTTCCATAAGCCAAATGTGCTGTGCAATAAATGTTACTCAGTTCTAACCAGAAAAGTCTTTCCTCTGAGGCTTTGGAGAAAAAGAACGGAGAGAATAGGAACCTGGACTCTTTCTGTGCCATTCTAGTTGCTGGACTGGCAATACAGGAGACAAGCACAGAGGAGAGTCAGAAAGTTGGGAGGTGACCAAGTGAGAGATAACTGAACTAGATTAGTAACCCTAAAAGTCCTAAAATGTGATTGTAGATAGTTGAAAACAGAGTGACAGAAAGAAGAAGAAGAACCAAGTTCCTATGCAGTGCGTGGCACCTTAGCAAACAGATAGATGGACATTGGTGGGAGAGGCCAAAAATTTTAATTTAAATATAGTATTTTTATTAATTCTTTGAAAGATTTATGCAAACACACAATGTATTTGAATCAGAGCCACCCCTGACCATTCCCCTATCCCTAAGTTCATGTCCTATGGTTGTTGTTCTTGTTGTTCTTATTTGTTATAAGCCTCTGAATCCAGTTTGTACTGCCTATATACTTCAGAGTGTGGGACCACCCACTGGCATGTGACTGACCTCCCAGTGGGCATAGTGACTCTCTATTCCCAGCATCCCTCAACTGCCGATAGCTGCAGAGCAGAGGCTGGGGACTCATAATCCCCGTCTCCACACTGGACTTTTTGCCTGGCATGACCTTGAGCAGGTCTTGCTCAGGTGACATTAGCTGCTGTGAGCTCATGAATGCAGAGGTCCTGTCATGTCCAGAAGACACAGTTTTGTTCTAGTCCTCCCCAACCTTGGGCTCTTACTATCTTTCTTCCCTCTCTTTGAAAATGGTCCCTGAGCTTTGGGGGAAGAGTGTGATGTAGATGTCCAGTTTGCAGTTGGGCACTCCACACACACTCTGGATAGTTGTGAGTTTTGGTCTGACTGCAGCCCACTGCAGAGGAGTTGTAGATTTTTGGAAGTGGGAGATGACCCCAAGTGCTTCATTTCCCACCTTGAAGTCAAGATAGCTGTCTGCCAGTCATGTGATGTGCTACAAAGTCTTGTGGGTGTTCATGCATCTGGTTATAGGTGATGTGCGCCGAATGGCCTAGAAATTGTTATCAGACTCACCAGATGAAACCTTAGGGAAGCAAAAGAAGAGTGCCAGGACAGTACTGTGAAGCACTGAAGCTTTCCAAGGTTGGAAATGGAGAAGTTGAAACATAAGGAATATCCATCAGAGGAAATGTAAAGCATGTGACTAGTGAGACAAGGAAAAACAAGGAGAACCTAAAGGAAAAAGATGTTTTAAGGAGGGAGAGTTGGGTAGAGTCATGAATACCTATACTCCCAGAACTGGGAGGCTGTACTAGGAAGGTCTCCTCTCATGTTTGAGGTCAGTCTGTGCTGCTGACTGCACAGCAAGATCAAATGTACAAAGGCTGTTGCCAGCTGATCAGGCAGGCAAGGGATGGGATGTAGGAATTGGATTTAGAACATAGATATCATTCCTACTTTTGACAAGGACTTTGTATCAAGTACTAGAACAAACCCTGACTAGGGAAAGTTCAAAGAACACATGAGAAGAAGTGGTATTCAGAGTGGAAAGAATGCCTAAGGCTAGGCTATGCAGAGAAGGGGAAAAGTAAGGTATTGCTTGACTTAAGAGTGTTGTCTTAAAGGTCTTTTTCCTTAGGCATTTGTACACTGATGAAGAAGATTCAGAGGTAAGAGTTATTATTAGAAGAGAGAGAAGATTCTATAAACTTAAAAAAATTCTAAGAAATAACTTCCATTCAGTGAAAAGAAAGTTAGAGCTATGTGACACAATGAGGGTGGAGGAGAGACAGAGACACAGACAGAGAGAATGTGGGTCTTCCAGAGCATCTCATCTGATTCTATTTCTTCATCAAAATGTTTGAGACAAAAATGAAATTTAAGTATTTCAGGAGAAAGGAAAAGTTACAATTTTACAACCTTGGAAAGGCAGGACAGTGAGTGGACTTGGGAGCAATAGGGTGATTGTCTGGCCACATGAAGGACTCTCTTGTGGAGAGTGAGCTGGAATTGAAAGTGAGGTCAGTCAGCAGTCCACTGTTTATTTCCAGCTTCATTTACTTTCTCTGGTGCAGGTAAGGATAGGAGGAGGCTTGGCTATAGCCAGAGTTGCATTTTGTCAGTGAGTGGGCCCAGGAGACAGAGTTGATAGGGCATGTGCAAAGAAGAGACTATAATGAGTTGTCACAGAAATTTTGCCAAGACAGAAGTGGCATGCAGCTATGCAGAGCCAAAGGCAGTTGTTCAGGAGCTGGAATGATGGGGTATGGATGTCAGTGATGAACTCGGGTATAATGGTGTGTCAGATGGAAAGACTTAAGACAGTGAGTGGAGAGGGGGTATTTAAGTGGAGGTTTAGTTTGAGGGAGCAAAAGATCTAAGGTAGAAAAGACTGTCAGAAATAGTGGGAAGAATTTGGAGAAATGAGAACACAAGCCTTTAGAAATTCTCATCTGCATGGACATTGAAATCACTAAGAATTATGATAGAAGAAATTTTGTAGAAAAATACTGCCTAGAGAAAGGAATGTTTTAAAGGATTAGACAAGTATGGCCATAGATGCTTAGGAGAAGAAAGATGAATGACTTGTGTAATCTGATGTCTAGGGGAACAGAAGTGGCAACATGACATGACTGAGGAGATATCTACTAGACACCAAATCTGATGGTTTACAAGGGGCAGGTAAGTAACAAGCAGTGGAAAGGGTGACCCCAGGAGAAAGCCTGGTTTCAATTTCCAATACAAGGCATTAGTAAACAGCAAAAGGTTGAAGACTTTGAAAATGTTGTTACCATCCAAAAGTAAATGTCAAGGGCATGAGCTGGAAAGCAGTCAAGCCATTTGAGGAAGTCATTGTATTCAGAGTTTGTCTACATAACACTATATGCAGATTAGAGTATGGAACACTCAGCTCCATTTGAACTTCAGATAAGCTGCAGAAACATCTATTGAAGTAGTTAGTACCCACCCTAGCTCACCAGTCCTTGGCCCTCATTCATCTCTCTCTCTCTCTCTCTCTCTTGACATCCACTAATTTGTTCTTCATCTCTGTGATTGTGTCATGTTGAGAATGTCACAGGAATGGAATCCTGCAATATTTAAATTTTCATAAAAGTCTTCATTAAACATAATGTCCTGAAGTAATTTTGCCTGACTGTATCAATCACACACACTCCGGAATTGCTATTTATTCCATGACATGAAAAGCCAGAGTTGGTCTAACTGTTTGTTCATTGAACGATTCTGAGTTGCTTCCCTCTTTTTTTTTTTTTTCCTATTAACCCCAAAAGTCTGTCACGGACATTTCACACACTGAACTGTGAGTCTTTTAAAACTACTAGTTGCAATCAGATACCTTAAAACTGAAAGTGTGGCATTCTACTGTGCTCTCCTGTCTATTTACAGTTAAGTAAAGTTGTTTAAGGAGAGTCATCAGAGGAAACAACATTGGGACATTTTTTTCCCATCCATACTAGTTTGGCCTCTGATGAAACATTCTTACCAAAAGTAGCCTGGGGAGGGAACAGTTTCTTTGGTTTATAGGTAACGTCCATCATCAAAGGAAGCCAAGGTAGGAACTTATAGCAGGAACCTGGAAGCAGGAACTTAAGCAAGACCATAGAGGAATGGCTAGCTGCACATGGTTGGCTCAGTATACTTTCTTTTAAAGCCCAGGAACATCTGCCCAGATATATAGTTACTGGACCCTCCCACATAAATCATTAATCAAGAAAATACCCCCAGACTTGGCTATAAGCCAACTTTATTCATCCATGCATTTTTCTCAATTGAGGTTTCTTCTCCCATATGCCTCTCACTTGTGTCAAGTTGTCAAAAACTAACCAGTATGCCATCCTAAAATTCTTTTTTTCTAAGCAATTACACGCATACAGATAATTTACATCGGTAATAATCCCTTAAATGTCCTCTCTTCCTCTTGCCCCTTCTACTGAACTCCTTTCTTCCCAACAAATCTCCGTTCTACTTTCATGTCTTTTATTTGTGGCCCACTGCATTTAATTAGGGTTGTTGCTGGATAAGTGAAGATTAAGAGACAGTAATTACTTAAAGGCAACTTACTACTATTACCACATATTACCACTAAGGAATATGACTCCCTCCTTCTCAGCAACTGCTATGTGTCTGAGGGTCTTCTGGAAGTTGATGAGCCTTATGAATCTCTCCACCATCCATGATGGAAAGTTGATGTTCCCTGTACAGTCTTACACAGAACTTAAGCAAGTACCCATTCCTTCTTTGAATTAATAGGTAGAATCATTGACATATAGCTTACAAAATAAAACACATATACACACACATACATACACATGCACACAAACACAGAGAGAGAGAGAGGCAGAGAGACAGACAGACAGAGACAGATACAGAGACAGAGAGACAGAGAGAACAATATTGGCAAATCTAGAAAACAGAATGCTGAGTGGATAATGCTAGCTATAAAAGTGTTTGACTCTATTTATTTAAAATGCAAACAGCATTTCAGTCAGTACTACCAGGAGCATAGCTATGAGTATCCTTCAGCAGAGGTGATGATGGATTCTGAGGTGCTGATGATGTTCAGTTTACTTGATCAGGCTGATGGTCATTGTCTAGTTAAGTTGACAAAATGCACAGAGCTGGACATGTATCACAGATGTGTCTTGTGAATGCATATGTGCACCAATAAGGCATTTAAACACAAGCCTTCTCATATGACTCAGGGGCTTCTCTAATGTGTCCTCTCATTTAGTTGCTCATGGCTGACTGGGAACCCACAATTCCATTTATGTTTCAGTCATCAATAATGTTTTATTTGTAATTCTTTCAGACAAGAGGAAAGAGGCTCAGTCCCAGCTTGGTGGCTGAGCAAGTCTCACTAACTTATTGATAGTGAGGGCATTGATTTCATTGGCAACCCTCTTTCCTGCTATTCATCTCACCGTCAGCACCTAAACTGAGAACAATGGAATGGATGAGTGGGTTAAAAGGGCAACATCCTAGAAATGAAATTACAATTTAGTTGAGATAAATTGTCATAAAACTTCATTTTTTATATGCATTAAGTCTATAATTGAAGGGTATTATGCACTGTTTATCACAGCAATGAAAACATAGTTGAAATGAACTTGTCTGAGCTGTTTAACTGCCTCTTATTAGCATTGAAACTATACTCACAGCCCATTATCTTGGGCCATATTTTTTGGTATAAGGGAATTGCTATCAGAGTATACTTAATCTAAAGGGAATTGGTTTATAATTGGAGTCTTTGTGAAAGGGGAATTAAAATTATTTGGTAATGTCATAAGGTAGCAGAGTGCTGTTGAAATGCCATAGTACTGGTTGGGCACATTGGAGAGCATCATCTGGCATCACAACATACTCTACACTTTTATTTTTAATAAGTGAGTAGTGAGTGAGAACATATTTATCACTGTTGAGTAGAACTGATTTTCTGATGAGTGTCAGATAGTTTTCATCCTGGTCTATTCTCCAGTCAAGGATTCACTGGTATTTCTTTTTAAAAATCTCTTTTTATATGTATATTTGTGAACTTGCATGGGTTTATATGTGTTACATGCTTACAGGAGCCCATGAAGGCCAGAAGAAAGCATCAGATCCCCTAGAATTGGAATCACAGATGGTTGTGAAGTGCCATGTGGGTGCTGGGCACCCAGATCTTAGTTATGAGTCATTTCTACAGTCCCATCATGTGGTATGTCATATAAGTAGGTTTGGATGAACCTAAACATAAGGACTACTGTACCTGAAGTATGGAAGACATATGGCAAGGGTCAGCTAAGTCCCACTGTCAGCATATATGAGTAAAGCAAAACAGAATATTCCTTCAAATGAACTACATCAAAAGCTGTAGTAGTAGATGTGGGACAATTATTTCCAATAATGTTCTATGATATTCCAGTTGAATTCCTGCCAGTCATGACTGTCCATATGCAGAAAAAGTATAATATACTGTCACACAATCTAGGTCAGAAGTTGGCAGTTTTCTTTGTAAAAAATCAAGAATGAGTATTGTTAGTTTTGCAGGACACCCACTCCTTGGGACAACTCTGCCCCTGGAGCATGAAGCCACTTGTAAATGACACTCAAGTAAAGGTCTGTAAACCCATTTAAGTGTCATTACAAAGATTAGACACTTTTTGGATTTAACCATGGCTGTAGACTATAGAACACCATGAGGTGACAGGTGTTACCTTATGGACCTGTGCAATGCAATATCAGGCCTTTAGGGTTGTGAGTTGGCTATCTAGATGTATGATGTGCTCTTATTTGTTAATGATAATTATCATATTGTGTGGTTAAAATATGAGGTAATTTTACTATAACCATTTTAATTATGATATACTAATAACACTTATTGCTATCATTAAAAATAAATAGCAATTTATTCTTTTGTGTCTGGAGACACTGAAATACCGTATCTTCTGCTCTTTGAGTAGAAACAAAAAGCAAATCAATCTCATTTCTAAACAAAGGAAGATTTTACAAGACCACTTGCCCCTTCTCCTCACTTGATATAATATGTGTTTCTCCATCTCTTTTTGTGTGCATGTGTGTATGTGCACACCTGGTTGTGTGTGCATGCATGTGTGTGCACATGCATTCATGTGTGCATGCATGTGTGTGTGTGTGTGTGTGTGTGTGTGTGTGTATGAAGCTTTGGTGGAGCTGCCTGGCTCTACCTGTGAGCATTCCTTGACTGACTGCACTATTTTCTTGGCTGACTTCATGGCTTTAAAATTAGGGAGTGGGTTAGCCCCTCTCTTTACTCAGGAGCAATCTGACTCAATATTGAAGCATCAGTAATGACAGGTCCTGCCTATGCTTTGAAAAACTGGACAAATTCAGAAGCAAATAAGTGACTTCTTCCTCCAAGAGAGACTTGGAGACATCATTTCTGGCTTTTGGTTTAGAATCAAAAGTTCACTCAGAAGTAACGATGGACTGTTCATCTGCTACTGGTTGGAGAACAGGGCAAGAGCTTTGTGTCTAATAATTTGGTTCATTCAAGACCAAATTTCCTTGTTAACAGAACTGAGATAATATTGACACATTTAAGGTTGACATGAGAATTAAATGCCAAGGAATTAAAATGTTTTGTACTCTCAGCCAAGAAACCCTTTACTGCTCATATGCCCTCTCATTGCTTTATGTACCTTTTAGGATTCTTTTCCTTATGGCTCTGAATTAAATGCATTGTAGGCAGAGAGAAATAATCACTGACTTATATTCTTATCTCCCAATCTGTATTCCTCCCAGAAATCTGACAGACTGACACCAGAATGCCAGCTCTAAGCTCAAGAGCAGTGACGTCTTCATATCCTTCAACAACACAGACAATCTAGGGCAGAGCTGTAGCACCATCTCCCAGTACTTTATATTTCCAGTATTTTTTGACATTTAGCACCATCAGAACATACAGCAGAATCCAAGCACAATTTCTTTGAGGTAAAAGTGTGAGTGCTTTTTCATATCTTAGTGTGTTGAATAACCTTTAGATGCAAAGCTAGCACAGCAAACATTGACATGATGCAGGCAGCTCAGAGCACAGTGCCTAAAAATAAATATAAGAAGTTCATATGCTATAAACGTTAAGAATTCAAATGAAAAAAAATGAGCTTTGTGGCACAGATTGATAAGACCTCAGTATTGTCTCTGATCTCATGGTTGCAACTGATTAGATGATGCTTAATGTAGTTGTAATAAAGACATATATTAATATTATATCATATGGCTACACGTTATTCTGCACAAGACTTTGACAAATTTACTTTGAGGCCTATTACAAATTTTCTAGCTGCTATGAAGTTTTGTTTTTTTTCGACTGTGGTTATAATTAATTTAGCAATTAGGCTGTGCAATTTGTAATTGGAAATTTTGGGTTTGAGTTATAAGTTTTTGTGTTTGAGGGTTATGCCTTAGATGGCATCCCTTAAATGGCATTTTCACCTTTTTTTGTGTGGCTGTTTTAACATCTTTTAAAATTCTCTAAAGGTAATGCTTTGTAAGGTGATAATCCCACACTTCATTCTTTCCTGGACCAAGTGTCTGGTGCACTTGGGTTCTTCTCTTGAGAACGAACCCTTTTCCCAGGATATTTCCTTGTCTTGCAGACATCATTCTTAGTCAGAAAACACTCATTCCCTTCACTGACAAATAAGAGTATTTTCCAGGGTCTATGAAAAACTCTTTTTTGTTTTTCTTTCAGCCTGGTAATGAGATCCACCTTAATTTCAGTTTCACTTGCGAGCCCATATTAAAGTGAGGCAATACATCCAACATACTCCCCCACAGTGACTGAGTAGAGGTCACACAAAGATCTTCGGCTTGACTCTCTCTGGAAACAGTCTGAGCTCTGTTTCCTTTGCCTGAGCCATCATGCCATATGGAAGCCTTCACTTTAGATATTCAGGTAAAAATTTCCCATTTCTTGCTGTTCATGAAGACCAAAGCATCCTTGAGCAGTCACAGTAATCACTGTCAGAGTTAGTTCTGATGTCACTGAGCTCTTGGTGACATTTCAGAGCCATTGGCACAAATGAATAAAATTCTTTCAGCATTGAGGGCTGTCTGATTAATACTCCTGTCAGTCCCCCAGATCCTAAAGGGAAGTACCGAGGTTCTCCCTACCATATACCATCCATGCCTCAATATGAGGGTAAACATGGAATAAACTATAACAAGATATCAATTGCATAATGAAGCTTAATGTACAAATAGATTGTCATTAAGTGGCTGGTCCTACTTCTTCCCATCTGTCCAACTTCCTAAGCTTTCTTTTTCCTCTCTTTCAAGTGTTTGCTACCCATTAAAAACCCTGTTCACTATTACCAGCTATTACAGTTTCATTTCTGTTGCTTTAATAAACTGACCTGACCAAAAGCAATTTAGGGAGAGAGGACTTATGTTAGCCACAATTCTAAGTTACAGCCACTCATTGAGGAGAAGTCAAGGTGGCAGGAACTTGGCCCAGTGTTCTCCATTATACAGATCTACTAGAGAACCTCTGAACCAATCAACAAAATAACAGCTGGATAGTTCTTTAATGTTTAAGAGAATATTAGGGACAAACTGTAGATGACGTATACACACCAGTAGTGCAGTTAAAGTATCAGTCAACACTTTTATCCTAGACATTTTCTTTGACTTTTAACCAACAAACTTTAAGAAGCATCCATTGGATAAATTGATTGATTAACCCAAATAATAAAGAAAAAAACATAGATTATTTTGAAGCCAATTCCAATTAGTCAGCAAAAAATAATAAAGTAAAAAGCCCCCATCAGCCAACATTTTCATACAGTCTCTCTTATCTTCTCCCCAGCTGGCTATTTAACTTTCCATCCTCTTCAGTGGCTTAGGTCTTAGACAGGATTGACAGAAGCAAACTTATGTCAAAGTTATGGACCAGAGAGTGGCATTGCCTGAGCTCTAGGATGATAGGCAGACACTTCCTTTCTTTGTTTCCTGATCTGTTTTCAACATGTTCTTTGTAGCTCTCTTTTTATTATTAAACATATCATAGATCATGATAGGAATGGTCCAATGTCTCAGTCAGTTTGAGATCTATAACAAAATGCTTTATTAAGTAATTTTATCCATAGCATACAGTTACTATTTACAATGTAGGAAACTAGGGATTCCCAGGTTAAGGTGCTTGCAGAGTCTGTGTTTAGTAAGGACTCTACTTGTGCCTCAGAGATGTGCCTTTATTACATGATAGAAGAAACAAAAATCTTCTGTAGACCTTTTATAAGAAAATGAATTCCATACATGAAAATAGAAACTCAAAATCTGATCATTTCTAAAAGGCCTGTCTCATGATACCATCACCTGGAGGTTAGGTCTCAACATAAAAACTGTGTGAGAGACAAACATCTGGAATATGGTATCTTTTTCAGTGAGTACAGAAGAAATTTTGGAATGTTTCTCAACATTAAAGACCTAGCATGTCATTGACATTTTCGAGTAGTGTTTGAGTCCTAAGCACTAGTTCATTTCCTTCCCCTTTGCCAAAACAAGTTTGCATTTTCTTAAATTTTCCTATGCCCTGAATTTAAGAATGACTGTGTAACTTGCTTGGCCAGTAGAAGGTTACTGGACTGTATAAACCAAAGCTTTAATGATACTTCTGTTCTGTCTCATCCTAGTAGTCAAAGTAAGAGGAAACTAGGAAGTTACAGCAAAAACATTTATATGTGAGAAGTAAGAACTGAAGTCGAGAATAAGGTCTGTGGTGACTTTAATCACTGCTTTGGTATTGCTAAGAATTAAATAGTGGCCTGAGATAAAGTATAACAGAAGTTGTGTGCATTTGGAGATGGAGACAGGCTGGATTCAATAAGGTTGTCAAGGAAAGCTTCTCAGAGGGGTAAGATCTGAAGACCGGAAGGTTACCATATTGATTAAGGTCTACAGAAAGACTTTTAAAGCACTGGAGTCTCTGCTAACGTACACAAAATTTCTACATAAATTGCATGAAGACTGTCTCTGAAGAGTTGAATTTTAAGAGATGCCTTTCCTTGGGCTATGGAGTATTACCACTAAGGTTAGGTCTCTATTTCCATCTTTATAGGTTGAATGGCCCTGGATAGGGACTTAGTTAAGGACATCCTATACAATGTTGTGAGAACTATCTGAGTGCAACATAGCTCACAAGCGTCATCAGATAGGAGAGATTATTCACATTGTAGTGTCATTCATTATGCAATGAAAATCAATAATAAGGGTGCTATGTGCTAGTAGGTTTGCTAGACTAGTATGGGTCCTGCTTGAATGGAAGACATCTAAATTCAAAAAGGCAACAATTACTGTCCATTCATCAGTGACCAATAAAGCCAAAGGCATTTATACTTTAAGGCTTACAGCTGTTATTTTAAATATGCATCTAAAAGATAAGATAAATCATAAGTCAAGTCCACACAGGAGAGAAAATATTTTGTGAATCCAGCACTTGAAAAAGAAAATGAGCTTCCTAATAGGGTTGAGATCTTCATTCTGAAGTAGAAACAGGCTAGAAGTATAGTGTGAGGTTGGTAACAGCTCATCATTCTGTCTTCTTCCTTTAAAGAAGCTTCCTTTCCCCAAGCCCCGAGGAGAAGCTGTTGTTTTTCCTTTCTATCGTATACGTGTTCCTTATGTTCCTTGTGGTGTCATACTAGGAATAGAAGAGAAGGGTTAAAGGAAAAGCAAGAAGTCTTGAGGAAGAGTCTCAAGTCTTGGTTTATGGGTTCATAGCGGGTGCTGCAACAGTCTTAGCGATTCCTGCTTCAAGGAAAGTCAGAGGAGGGAGAACGGGAGAACAAGCATGAGGAAGGACCAGGGAAACAGAATTGACTTTCTGCAGCGACTAGGCAAGCAGCTGGTGTGTGGCTGGACAGCTTGAATTCTCTGCGGGTAGATGGATATTTGGATGGAAGGCCAAGCCTTCCTTGGCTCAGCCCTTCATTGTGAGCAGCAGGTGTTATAATGGGCAGCACAGTTTTTTGTTTTTTGTTTTTTTTTTTTAAACTGGGGTGGAAACCAGGTTTTTTCTATTACTACTTCGGTACCAAAACATTTTTTGCTATTGTTATGCATACATGTATTTTGAAAAACATCAGGTAGGACCAGATAGAATTAAAGCATTTAACAATATTGGGAATTTTAGTAGGGTCATGTTTGCACATGTGAACACTTGAATTCTATCCTATCTTATTGCAAGAGGCTTTAAAGTTCTAGTGCTTAAAAACGTTCTTTTCAAAACACTATCACATCACGTGAAAGTTTTTTTCTTTCTGATTTCACTTTCAGAGAGAGAATCTCTGATTGCTTGTATTGTCATCTCTGCCTTTGGTAGATTTTGAAGCAGGCTCCATTGCCACTGTGGAGATGTGCTACTGGGAGCAGATGTTACTTCATTATATTTATCTGATTTTTTTTTCATGGAAGGTTTTTATAATACATAGACACTGATGGCACCTCTAATCTGCATCTAACAGTTTCAAGGTGAAATGCAGAGATAGGAAGGATGGAAACATTTTTACCAGGCTCCCCCTTCCCTAAGGCCAGTTGTCCACACAGTGACCTCCACTAGGGACATATTAAGCAATTTAGAGTCCAGCTGGCTTTGAAGGGGTATACAGTGGGGTTTCCACACATTGCATTCTGATTCTCTATAAGTGGTAGTTTGCTATGCTGACATTTGTTCCTGAGGTCAGAAGGTAAAAGCTTCCAGAATGGGCCTGTTCTTTGTTGAACAGAATTCCCTGTGTGGTTGCCCAACCAGGGCCTGAGCCAGGCCAACCAGCAGAGCATTGAAGCAGGATGGAATGTCTCGCTGGTCGGGTAATGGTGACAATCTGGGAACAGGCAGTGACTTATGTTGATCGTGGTCTCCCTTACCCAAACTGATGGCTGGGAAGCAAGCCCCCTGGCCTGCACAAAGAACAGTGTGTTCCCACTCTGGCTGGTTGCAGGGTGGGAAGTGCTGCTAATCTGAGCATAGCGAGCCTGTTAATCTTGGAGTTATCGAAGAAAAGGCCATTGCCTGGCACTTCCTCAGCTCATGGAGCTACAGGTACTGCCATCAGCAAGGTCTAATCAGACAGAGGCTTCAGAACAGCTGAATAGTGTACACTCAGGAGTTGCTGGGCTGGGAGATGCCATTATTTGAGTTCAGTGAATGAGGAAACAGAGGTGCACGAAGACTGGCGGGCTGATTCAAAACTTTATGAAGTTATTCTTAAAGATTAGTTGGGAAGATTGCTAGAACACATATTTGTAAGCACTTGGTGAAAATTCTGAAAGAACATGGTAGGATTAGGGCTTGAACCTTTGAGTTCCTTTCATCTCCGGACCTTCCAGGAGATGGTGATGTAGTCCTTGGCCACGGACTAATGCATGGCCCAACTTTTATAGGCTGCAGTTAGATTTCTGGACAGCTTCTTGTTTGTCCCTTATATTCTTGTCTGCCTGCTATTTCCAACAGCTATTATTTGAGCTCTGACCGACCTAGAGCTTCATAAAGAGCCAATGATTATTAGGTACCAAACTATGTTAGTTAGGATTTCATTGCTGTGAAGAGATACCATGACCAAGGCAACTCTTATAAAGGAAAACATTTAATTCAGGCTGTCTTACAGTTTCAGAGGTTTATTCCATTATTGACATGGCAAGAAGCATGGTGACAAGCAGACAGATATGATGCTGGAGAAGGAGCTGATTGTTCTACATCTTGATCCACAGGCAGCAGAAGGAGACTGTGTGCCACACTGGGCATAGCTTGAGCATAGGAGACCTCAAAGCCCTCCTCCACAGTGACACACTTCCTCCAAAAAGGCCATACCCACTCCAACAAGGCCACACTTCTTAATAGTGCCACTCCCTATAGGTCAAGCATTCAAACACATGAGTCTATGGGGACCATATCTATTCAAACCACCACACAAGTCAAAGAAATTTGATTAAGATGCATTGATTAAGCACATACTGTTATTGTTTAATGAAAATGCTTGTCTAACATTTCAAAAGATGTTATTACTAATGTAGAGAAAGGAGTGGGGTTGGAAGCAAGAGCAAGAGAAAAGAGAGGCAGCCAAAGTGTGCGTGTATGTGTGTATGTGTTACCCATGGAGATGTGCTTCAATTTCTGCTGTGACTAGGCTTCTGGGCACATTTGACTTGTACAATATGAATTAACCCCATAGTGATTTTTTTGAGAAGCACTGTAAAACTGGCAGCTCCACACTTTATTCCTCTTCCTCAGTTAGCTTCATTCTTCATATTATGTAAATTGTTTATAAAAGAAATTGTATTTGTAACCCAAATTACATATTAGTAGCAGATATGTAACTACAATTCAGGTAAAAAAAAAGTCTGTAGCCAAGTCAGCTTTGCAAAAAAAAAATGTCATTAAAACATTAGGTTTATTTTGAATTATTTTTGAATTATTAATTTTGAATCTGCTTTTAAGTTGTTTTTTTTTTGAGCTTGTGAATATTTTTTTTCCTTTAAAAAATTTATTCAGGTTACATCTTGATTGAAGCCCCCTCCCTCCTCCCCTCTCAGACATACATCAGCCCTCTTCCCCCTCTCCCTCTTCTCCTTGGAAGAGGGAAGCCCCCCTCCCCCCACATATCATCCTCCCTCACTTCATCAGTCACATGAGTACTGAGAGCTTCCACTTGCACTGGGGCCCAACATGGCAGCCCAGCTAGGGTAAAGTGTTCCACTAACAGCAACAGAGTCCGTGACAGAGACAGCTCCCCCCAACTTGCTAAGTGATCTGTATGAAGACCAAATTTCCTATCATTTCTATGTGTGTAGGGAGCTTAGGTCTAAGTCTATATGTTCACGTGGTGTTCCTTTCACCTCTGGGTCTCTCTATTCCTCCTCCCTCTCTTATACAGGACCCACAGAACTCTACTTAATGATTGGCTGTGTATCTCAGGATCTGTTTTGATCTGCTGATGGGTGGAGTTTCTTGTTGTGCTAGGTTCCTGTCTTTGGGTCTGTGGATTGTAGGTTAGTTACCCTGTACTATATGCCTAATATGTAGTTATAAGTGAGTATATATACCATGTGAATCTTTCTGGGTCTGGGTTAGCTCACTCAAGATGAGCTTTTCTAGTTCCATCCATTTGGTTGTAAATTGCATGATTTCCTTATTTCTGATAGCTTGAGTAGTATTCCTTTATGTCTGATAAAGATGCATTAATTAGGTACATATTGTTGTTGTTTAAGGAAAATGTTTGTCTAGCATATTTCTCTTTTCATTCTTTGGTTAAAGGGCATCTGAGTTGTTTCCAGTTTCTATTTATTACAAATAAAGCTGCTATGTACATAGTTGAGCTGATGTCCATGTGGTTTGGTGGAGAGTATTTTGGATATATGCCCAGGAGTGGTATGGCTGGGTCTTAAGGTAGAATTATTCCCAATTTTCTGAGATATCACCAGGTTGATTTCCAACAAGTTTGTACAAGTTTGCACTCCCACCAGCAATGGAGGAATGTTTCCCTTTTACCACATCCTTGCCATCATATGCTGTCATTTTTTATCCTAACCATTCTGATGGGTGTGAGATGGAATCTCAGAGTCATCTTGAGTTGCATTTCCCTGATGACTAAGAATGTTGAACATTTCTTCAAGTGTCTATTGGCCACTAGAGATTCCTCTTTTGTGAATTCTCAGTTTAGCTCTGTACCCCATTTTTGATTAGATTATTTGGTTTGTTGGTGTTTAATTTCTTGAGTTCTTTATATATTTTGGATATTTACTCTCTGATGGATGTGGTGTTGGTGAAGATCTTTTCCTAATCTGTAGGTTGCCATTTTATTCTGACAGTATCCTTTGCCCTACAGAAGCTTTGCAGTTTCATAGAGTCCCATTTCCTTTTTTTCCTTTTTCTTTCTATCCTCTCCTCCTCCTCCTCCTCCTTCTTCTGGTTTTATTTAGACAGGGTTTCTCTGTGTAACCCTGGATGTCAAGGACTCATTTTGTAGACCAGGCAACTCTCGAATTCACAGAGATCTGCCTGTCTCTGCCTCTAGAGTTCTGGGATTAAAGGCATGTGCCAACATGCCTGGCTGTAAGTTCCCATTTCTTGATTATTGGTCGTAGAGCCTGAGCTACTGGTGTTCTCTTCAGGAAGTTGTCTCCTGTGACAATGAGTTCAAGGCTTTTCCCCCACTTTCTATTCTATTAGATTTAGTGTATGTGGATTTATTCTGAGGTCTTTGATCCACTTGGACTTGAGTTTTTTGCAGTGTGGTAGATAGGGGTCTATTTTCATTCTCCTACATGTTGACAGGTAGTTGTATATACAGAGACAATAAGTAAGTTTCTTATCTCCCAAATTAAGCATTGACCAACACATCTCTGTCCTTTCAAACTGGAAATGTATATGTGTGTTTTCTTATCTCAGAAATATGTCTAAGAGGCTTGACTCCATTCTTTTCTATGAGTTGGATTACATATACTAGTGATAGAATGGCAAATGGCTCCCTCCAAATTCTAAGACTCACCCCACTTCAAACACTGGTAAGCTCTGCTTTACATAGTCACCAGTAGACCAGGCTGATGAGACCATGTCCATCTATTCTGTCTTTCCTCATTCAAAAGTCAGGGAACACAAAGTGCAGAGTGTTACACCATCAACAAAATGTACTGGCCCAAATGTGGCATATGCCACTTCTTGTCGTAGTCAATACACCCTCTTAATGACCTTTTCTATCTTCAGACACAAGGGATATCAAGTGAGCATAGTGACCAATGGGAAGGTCTGCCTTGGATAGAAGCTGTTAAATATTTTGAATATGAAGGAAGGGAGACAGGAGTTATTTATTAGCTTATAAATTACAAATACATATCAGCTTATGGCATGTATCCAGGCCTAACTAGAACCTTCTTAGAGAAGGTCAGATCTCTTCTTAGAAAATGGTGTAATTAACAGTTAGATCAATCACTTTAAGGTAAAAGATTTAGACCACCAGGTCAACCCCCTGTGCTATTAGTCTGTAAGTGAGAATAATATTCCATGGAAATGAGACCACGATCCTAGTCATCTACCTACTTCTCTGTAGCTTCAGGCATATAATTTCCCTCCCTCTGCAGACACAGGAGCTAGATAAAAGAGCCCTTAGCTTCTTTTTGGTTCAAAGATTCTGTGAATATTCACTTGGATTTTATTTAATATTGACCAGAATATAAGGTGGTAGAAAAAAAAGATGCTTGGAAAAATTAATGAAAATGGTGCTGATCTTAAAATAAAGCATACATAAGTTATGTAATGCATTTCATTTAAAAAGTTGTTTATTTTATATTATATTTAATTATAATATAATCACATAATTTCCCTTTTCCATTTCTTCTCTCCATACATTTCTTTTTATACCACTCTGTATCTCTCTGTGATGCCAGACTTGAATGATAACTCTGAAAATATGTAAAATTCCATGATTATAGTCTAGATAAGAGTCCTATGTCTGGTTTGAGGAGGAGGTAGAACAGTAAAGATTAATTGTAAAGGACTGAGACTCTAGCTTTTCACCTGCCTCATCTCTGTATCTTACAGGATCCTGTCTATTTGAATCAATGGTTTGCTAATTACAAACTGTCTTTAGAAGGCTCCAGCACACTGTTGGATGATTCATGCTTTTGCATTGATTTTCACATAAACTAGGATACAGTTGCACCATTTAAGCACTTTGAAATTGGTCATCAATGAACTATTTTGGACTTAATAGATTTGATAACCGTTGGAGACTCTTACATTTTGATTTTTGAATTATACTGTTAATATAGTGGGAGATGATACTTATGGGCTATTCAACTGCTTTTGTAAAAAACAACAACAAAAAAATCCTGTCTTATATGGATAGTCTCTGATTTGTGGATGGGTCTCTATACAGCTACCTGGGGTGGGACTGAGCCTAAAAATCACTTCTGTTGGCCCCAATGAATGTTTTTCTCATTTAGACTTGAATTCTTTCCTGATAATGAGGCAGTTTTCATTTTAAGTGAGGTATAGTTTGTATTGTTATCGGATCTCACTCACCAACTATAGGTTGAGAGCTATACCATCCTTTGTATCTTAGGCACCAATTTAAGAGAAATCTGAGGCAATGGTTGTCTAGCAGAGTAGTAGGAGAGCGACATAAGCAATAGTTTATACAACTTTGAGGAGTGGAAAACAGTGCACATTATCAATGTGTAGCCAGATATGGATGTGAAGAGGTTCCTGACCTAGAATTCCAAGCTCACAGTCCTCTTCTGATCTCCTATGTTTCTGTTAGACAACTCGTTGACATGTTAAGATACTAGTGACATTGGTGAGAATCCTTTCAATGGCATTGGCTTTGTAGCTTATGAACAGCTCCTTGCCAAGAGCATGGAGGCTGGAAGAGCCATGGCGAGATTTACCTGCACTAAAGAAGTTGGATTGTGGCTGGAATTATATTTACCTCCTTCAATTTCACTTCCTTAGGTGTAAAGTCAAGATTCCTGATTTAAAGAGAAATGAGTAAGCTGTAGTGACAGACAGTAAGCATTGTAAGAGTTAGCTGTTCTTCCTCCTCTTCTTCTCTTTCCTCCCCTTATCAATCATGCCTTGATTATAGCTTCAAAGTCTAATAAATTCATAGGAAAGTTGATCATAGTTTTTATCATTTTTCAATTTGGTAATATTTGCTTTGTGCTGTTTTTTTAGGCAACTCAACACAGCCTAGAGTCATCTGAGAAGAGAGTATCAACCAAGGTAATTTTTCAATTGGCATGGGTGTATGTCTTTGGGGGATTACCTTGATTGTTAATTGATACAGGAGTGCTCAGCCCACTGTGGGTAGCACAAATCCCTGGACAGACAGTACTGGACTGTATATGAAAGTTAGCTAAGCATGAGCCTGAATTCATGCCAGCAAGCAGCATTTCTGCACGGTTTCTGTTTTAGTTCTTACTTGATTTCCTGCCCTGACTTCCCACAGTGGTGGACTGTGACCTGCAATCTGAAGTAAATCTTTTTCTCCCCTAAGATGTTTTTGGTCAGTGTTATGCCACAGCAGAAAGATGAAACTAGAACACTATTTAAATTTAAGAATTAATTCACATGCAAAATAAGATAATTAGTATGAAAGAATCAGTTTTAACCTATGGGAGAGGCATCATTTTTTTTCATGAAGTTCACATCTATGTAAATTGCTGTCACCAAACTGGGTATTCCCTAATCTTCCAGTATTGTTGGGTCACTCTTTCTTGGATGCCTAAACAGAAATAAAATAAAATGGTTTGTATTCCCATTAATATTCATGCCCCTTGAGATTCTTAGGTTATGATAGTTTCTCCTAAATAATTCTTACTTTATTTCTTTTTTTCCCACTCTTCCTAGGCCTTCATGAATTCCCACTTGTGGGAGATCTCTTCTAGCTGTATAAACATAAGCCAACTGTCCTCTTGTGGCTTTCTTTACAATACCACTGTGCAAAGTGGCTCTGTGGAAGTACAACCTCAAACTAATTTAATACTATATGGAACAACTTAGGCCACTTGATGATTAATTTTTATGTATCAACTAGGCAAGGTTAAAGTATCACCAAATCCAGTCAGGTATTAGGTGCTGGCATGAATGTTTATAGAGGGAGTTAGCATCTGTGGTCTGTGGACTTTAGTTATAGGAGATTTCCCTATGGAATGTGGGTAGGTCTCATGCACTCTACAGAACACAATTAAGTACAAAATTTAGGTTTTCTTGAAGAAGAATTTCTGTTTCAAATTTGCAGCCTCAAATGTTATTTTCATTTTTAACAGCCCATCTAGATTGTCTCACAATTATGTAAACCAATTCTTTGATTAGTCTCTCATCTATCTATCTATCTATCTATCTATCTATCTATCTATCTATCATCTTTTACCTATCTATCTTTCGTCTACCTCCTATCTATATCTATCATCTATCTACTATTTTATCCATCATCTATCTGTATATTATCTGTATATCATCTTCATATCTATCACCTACCTATCATCTATCTATCTATCTATCTATCTATCTATCTATCTATCTATCTATCTATCATCTATCTATCTTCTATCTTCTATCTCTCATCTATTTATATATCTGTGTATCTATCATCTATCTACCTTTCTATAATTTATTTTCCCACTGATTTTTTTCAGAGAGCCTCTACTACAGGTTTATGTCAAGTTGGAGATTCATTTCAGTTGATGTGATAAAACATCCTTACCAAAAAAAACAGTTTAGAGGAAAAAGGGTTTTTCCCCCCTCAGAATTCTAGGTTATAGTCCATTTTTGGCGGACAGTCACAGCAGCAGGAGTTTGAAGAAGCTAGTAACATCACAACCAAGAACAGAAATAAATTCATGAATGTTTGTGAGTGGTCAGTTTGTTTTCTCTTATATAGACCAAAATCTCCTGCCTAGAGAATGGTGTTGGCCATAATGGGCCAAGTTTTCCCATATCAATTAGTGTAATCAAAATAATCTCCATAGGACAATTTGATCTAGTTGAGACTCTCTTCCCAAGGGACTGTGTCAAGTTACAATTACAACTATCAGATATACATTAGAAATTTGTCATCCATATTAATTTTGCATATGTAGATTTGAAAGGGAAAACTAATGGCGATTATTTGTTATAGTCATCATGACAAATAGTGCAGGCTACTGTTTAATCAGCATTAGTATGTGCCAGACACTAGCATCACTCCTCTACGGTGGTACAACCTCTGTTCACTGACATGTGTAAGGCCTGATAGTATAATATAGTAAGGTCCTGTTGATTTTAACTAGGTGGTATAATTTCATCAGGCTTCCTGTCAGGATCTTCTTCCCCCCCCTATTTCCCAGTAGAGTGCTGCTTTACTTCAAGCTCTACTTATTTGAACAAAACTTTTTTGCTGTAAAGAATCCTGTGAAAGAAATAGCCTGGGACAGGAGGGCAGTAATCACTCTCTTTCTCAGAAATCTAGCACTGCATCAGTGCTTCCCTGACTGCTAGGAAGGCAATAAACAATAGCTATGCTTTTAATAAGTTCAGTTGTGAGAATTCTCCCCTGGGGGTATAGACCTGGATACAATTCCTCTAGATTGGGGAGCAACTGGGCACCTGCTGGAAGTGGAGGAATGAACAGGAGAAGAAAAATGGGTGTCTGCCAAAGGAAGCATCAACTCCACTCTTGAACGGGCTCCAACCACACCTGCTCCCTTTAGGGGAAGCCTTTCCATCAAGCAATGATTGTGACAACTTGGCAGGCATACTGAGTTTGGGTGCGGGTAAATTATTAAAAGGATTTCCCCCTAATAACTGTATTCTTTCCTACATTGTAAACTGCATTTTCTGCAAAAGCCCTGTTTCTTATGGTCTCAGAAGAAGAAAATAACTTCCATAGTATCTTCATAACTCCTTCCATTGTTACTTAAATATCACTGTTTTCTTGCTGCATTGAATGCCTTCTTATATGGTCTTCCCTTTTTCTGTCCATTTCTCATCTAACTTTTAATTTTGTCTACCTATGTTTTCTTCCTTTGAGTAAAATTTCCCACATATTGTGGCTATTTCATTTAGTTTACTATAAAAGACATCTATACTTCCAGTTTTCACTGCCCTCAACTTAATTTTCCATGGTTTCTTTGTGTCTTGTTTTATCAGAACTCTCCAAGAATCACTTGATGTAGCTGTGAAGAGCTCCAGCCTGTTTCCAGTCTGTTTCCAGGTTCGTTTAAATTCTTGGTCCTATTGGCCACAGAACATCCAGTGCTATTTCCCAGTTCGGCTTCCTGAACCCTGATATTTTCAATTTTCTCTTTTTGTTTTTGGTTGCATTTCCTCTTCCCATTCTCCCAAATGCTGATTTACTAAGAAGTTTATTGGATGGATAATGCTCTGGCTATTGGTATACTCATTGTTCTACATTCCATTTCCATGAAAACCTTCTGGTCACTTCCACTTGGAAGTTTTGTTGTTATTCTTTGTTTTGTTTTAATGTTGTTTAAGTATCAGCAAAGAAAGCCTGACCTGCATTCACAAAGCAGCACCTTTATTCAAAGCTTCCCTATTCACTCCTAGCCAGTGGAGTCACTGAATTTTGAGTACCTCTAGCCCCAGTGTTGAGTTCTCATGTGTTGTCAGTGACTGAGGTCCCAAGTGAATGTGTATCGCTTGAGATGGGAAAGGCATATTAAAGACCAATGCCCCAGCACCATGAGAGTGGAAAAGCCTTCTCCAGGTGAAGCTGAGAGGGATGACAAAACTTTCTCTACTCTGAAGATGAATGTTGACAATGTGCCCAGAAAATGTGCACTATAGTCTTTTCCTCCCTGATGTTTATAGTCTAAAGATGGCTTTCCTCCAGAATGTTCTAATCAAGATTAGCTAACCCTGCCCCTTTCTTCAGCTGTATGTAATAACCCTTCCTCCTTGTTCACCCCTATGAAATAACCCTGCCTCTCTGTTCCAGTGTATATAACAAATACACTGAGCTTCTAGGGTGCTGTGGATTCTCCATCATAAAGCCGAGTCCATCTAACCCCAGCTTTTCTGTGTATCTCTGTTTGTGACTTCTTCATTCCTTCATCAGCACAGTTAGATCAACCCCTGGAGTAATGTACGGATGTGTCACTCATGATGATGCTTTCAGTATATCCTTTCTTATGTGTCTCCTTCATCACTTCTGTCTGTTACGGAACTAGGCTGAAGTCCTCTCCCAAATGATCTCTCTTACCAAATGGGGCCAGAGAAATGACATCTTAAAAGCATTTTTTGATAGTCTTTCTGTATAGTCATTCATAAGCAATAGTTAAGAAATTAGGGTTCAGTTTCTTTTCCTTGATATTCAGGACTCTCTGCTATTCAGACATAACCTTAACTTCTTAAACCTTTAAGGTCTATACCTTAAATACTCATAGTCTTGGGTGACATAATTATCTTGCATTCTTTCCTCCAAGTATACACACACACACACACACACACACACACACACACACACACACACACACTTGCAATGCTTTCTTTAGCTTTAGTACATTCCTTCACAGTTAATGCCTCTTCATCCCTACAGGTTGGCAGTACCTCCTGCTGTCTTTGAATTTATGTGATCTTTCAAGCACAAGTACATCTTCTTATCTAATTATTTCAATGTCCTCCTGTGGTGCTGAGAAGACCTTAAACTGTCTGAAGTACAGCGACAAGTTCTATGATCAGTTTGCCCCCAGTACCTGCCTTGATGCTGGGTCTTCACTAGTTTCATTTCTACAACACATACAACACAAAGGAATCTATATTTCATAGTGTTTATCAATCCTCATGTCAGACTCAGGTATGTACTTCAGTTCTGCCATGGGTCAGCAGAGTAATCTCAGTCATATTATTTTGTTTCACTAACTCATACCTGAAGATGTAGATTATAATAATACTGTGTGCCTTAGATGATAGTAAGAATGGGAGAATGTCAACTGTTGTGCAGATGCTTAGCACATGTTAAGGAGACAATAAATGTTAGCTGTTAGTTTGCACTCGATCTATAGAAGATGAAGGAATGAAGCAGCACTATAATGCTTAATTAGAAAGTTATACACTTTACAATTTAACACACTCTTCAAGTCCTATTTCTATACTAGTTTATCAAAACTTAGATGGCTGAAATGAATTAAATGAGAGTTACAGAATTACTCTTTACCAGACTGGGGCTAGAAAAAGTCAGTGATATTTATTAAGTGACTGCTGCATACCCAGTGCTGTAGGCAGCTTACAGTACTTCTGGGTATAGCTTAGATTGATTTCAGATTTCCATAGAAAAGGCAGAGTAGAAAAATTTTAGCCTTGACTCCATTAATAATTAATTCTCTGGCTTAGAGTCAGTGGCTTTACTTCTGTGAGAGTTTTCTGTTGTTTGTTTTAACTTATGAAATAAATTGAGAATTATGTAAAATACATTTTAAGTATTTAAATATTGCATTCTCTAAACAAAAATGCTACATCCTTCATTCCCTTACTTGAATATTTCACTTTTAAAATGGTTGTCTTGTAACTTTTAATAGGCTTTAAATTACTTTTATTATTTGAGAAATGTTTCTTTCTGATGTTTTTGTGTGTTGGGTTTCTATTGTAATTCACAAATATTAATACATCCATTTGCTGCATGTCTGATTCTGTGGTATGTACACATACAGAGAGACACACATAGGTAATGTGAAAGCAACTGATGAAGTATACCAAGTGCTAAGTGAACATAAGAAAATGAGTAATTAACTCTTCTTTTAGAAGGTGGAAGCAAAGCTATGAATAAAGATTGAACCATTTCCTGAGACTTGAAGTTTTCCATGTGTAATCATGGACTGGGATTCCTGGCAGAAAGAGCATTGGCAAAGGCAGGGAGGCTTGAAAGCACTCTTTGCTTGTGAAATCATGGACTGTATTGTAGTCACACCACTGATGTGTGTGTTTAAATGTGTTAGAGAGTGGCCACTTGGTGACAGCTATCACCAGCTTCTTCAGGAGAGCCAGAGCCATCTGCACATCTCTTCTCATCTTTGCATTCCCTGCTATCTATCTCATGGATCAGTTGAAATTGGTTAATGTGGGAATATTTACACCCAGAAAAATTGGCAACTACAAAAAACTCAGGGGTTTTTTGGTAGCAGAAATTCTCTCTCTTTTCTTTCAGGGAGATGATTGTTAAACATTCATCAGAGTGCCTCTTGCAAGAAATGGCAGTTTTGACAAGGTTAGTCTCAAAAGTTAAATAAGGTGAGTTCGTGAGTGGCCTAGTAAGATGAGCTAGGGGCTTTGCATTTAAAATAAACTCCATGTATGATTTATACTGACATGTGACACTTTGTGAGCAAAATCTCTATAGAAAAATGAACACTGTGAAGGGGTAACACATATTGAAGCAGAAACTTGATTGTGAGGGCAAATAGTTATAAATTGTGTTCAGAGAACTGCACTGGCAATGCTCAGAGTAAGAGTGATCACATTTGGAAAAGACTTGGTGGTCTTGTCAGCAAAAATAAAATGTTCTCTGCTTCATAAGAATTCTGAGAGTCACTTCTATGATGTGAACATTTGTTGGTAATGTTAACATTTTCCCCTGACAACCCTTCATTTCTCAGGTAATAACAGCTGAACATTGAGTCTATTCAATTATTTTTAAAAATCCTTCCTTTTTACATTCCTTTTAGAAAACAAATGACCTGTGAAATCCTTAACATAATAAGGAAATATATTAAAGAGTAGAAGTGGCAAATTGGGTAACTTCTTTTACATAGATGATCAATGATACTTATACTGGCTTGGTTGTTCTTAAAAAGCAATAGTCAATGAGGACAAGCTAGTTACTGACTTTAGCATTACATGCATTTCACCCACATATTGCAAGTGGGAAGGAGAAACTAAAGAAAGAAGCAAAGCTTTAGAAACCTCTGGAGGAAAGCAGTGCAAGCTTGTACATCCTTGTAGATTTGTTAGTAGAGAAGATCCTTGGTCAAGGAGATTGCCTGTGCCTTTTGCATGCCTCTTCCTTTCTGACAACTGTCCTGTAGGCTTCATGAGTGTCCCTTGGCTTGATGTTCTCAACGAGTACATAATTCATCTTATTCTTATAAACTGTGGTTGGCAGATGGAGACATGGCAGCACAATGTCAGCAGACTTGTAAGTGACAGAGGCAGGAAGCAAATCATGGTGGTCATCATCATCATCATCATCAGCAGCAGCAGCAGCAGCAGAAGCAGTAGTAATATCAGTAGCTAACAATGTAGATGCTGAGGTCCCATGCCCCCATCTAGGCCAGTTGCATCAGATAATCTGGGTAGGACACACAAGCTATATTTAAATAAGTATACTAGGTGATTCAGATACAAGGTGAGGTTCGAAAGCCACTGGCCTGTGCTATACTGTCTTTTCTTGTCAATCATTTCTAAAGGCTCCTACCATTACCATTAGTATCATTTGGCCCCTGATTGAATTCAGGTTTTACACATATTAAGAGTACATTCTCCTGTTGAGTGACACAGCCCCACAGTACTTGCTATTTCAATGAAAGTGACCTGTAGTATTTAACATGTGGATACATGCTGCATGCAACACGGAGAATGATTGGATTGGGAAAGCTTCTTCTGTGGTGGGAAATCAAATTCATTCCACATGTCTTCCTAGGATTCATGTGTTTAAGGGAAATGTCCAATACAATGAAGGTTTGACTCTTTCCCACAAACCCAGGCTCCATAAGATCATTTCACCAGCTGGGTCTGATGTACAGGCTTGTAATCCTAGCCACAGAAAGCCTAGGCAGAAGGATCACAAGTGCAGTGCCAATCTCAGCTACAGAGTGAATTTAAAGCCAGCCTGGGCAACGCAGTCTCTCTCTAAATAAAATGTAAAAAGGAATCTGGGAGATTTCAGAGAGCTGGAACAAGACATTATCTTCTGGGCATGACAGGACCAATGTACTCACAAACTCAAAGCAACTGTGGTTGCCTGCACAAGATCTGCCCAGATCGGCCATTCAACACCATAGCATAAAGCGCCACCCCTAATTGAGGCAGTATTGATAGTTGATGGCTTTTGGCAGAGGGAGAGTATGTTTCCTTCAGGTGTGGCCACTGATAGGCCAAGCATGTTCCAGTAGATGATCTTACACACACACACACACACACACACACACACACACACACACACACACA
>CAJQZJ010001969.1:7379509-7396621 GCA_907164525.1 Lophiomys imhausi
TGTGTGTGTGTGTGTGTGTGTGTGTGTGTGTGTGTGTGTGTGTGTGTTCATGTGTGTCTGTGTGTGTGTGCGTGTGTGTGTGCGTGTGTGTGCGTGTGCGTGTGTGTGTGTGTGCGTGCATGTGTGTCTGTGTGTGTGTGTGTGTGTGTGTGCGTGCGTGCATGCGTGTGTGTGTGTGTGTGTGTGTGTGTGTGTGTGTGTGGTGCCTAAATAGCCATAAAGAAAGAGTTAGAATCTTTGGAATGGGAATTACAGATGGTTGTGATCTATCATGTGGGTGATAAGAATTAAAACTAGGTCTCTCTTTAAGAGTATCCAGTACTCTTCACTGTGAGCCAGCTCTCCAGTCCTACATGTGGAATTTTGAATGTTTAGTAATCAAAGAAAACATCAAGAGAGAGGCAAAATTCACTTTAACAATTTATTCACCCTAATGTGCCTACCACATTATAATTTGAACATCATATATGTATGTATGTATGTATGTATGTATGTATGTATGTATGTATGTATATGTAGGTATGTCATATATCATAAAAGTTTTCACAATGAATCTTTGAAAACTGGTGAGCATCTGGTCCTTTAAGGCACATGTCAGTCTGAACTACACATGCTCCACCACGTATTAGCCCTGAGTGGCTGCCATGGAAGACAGCATAGCACTAGTGTAAGGTTAAGAAAGACCTGATTTGAGTTGAAAAATGTTACTCTGAAGGAGAAATTTGGAAAGTTTGCAGCTTTTGAAGAATTACTACAGGAACCAGGTGGCAAAGGTACTCCAAGTGGGGTTGAAAGAAGGTCTTTCCTGGTTTATTTGATCTCAGAGGCAGAATCAGGCTGGGCTGGTGGATATTATAGTTTTGATAAGATCACCATATCTGCCACATGCCCAGTGTATTCCCTCAGAGGGACAATTGCAACATGTTTCACTGGGGATTCCAGGTAGGAAAGTGGACTGAAGAACATTGGTTCCATGCACAAATATTTTGTCTCCCACTTTCACTGGTGGGCTTTTGTTAGAGAACAGGCTTACATTGTCTGTAGAACATTATCTATTGAAGGAACTAATATAAATAGATGGAGCTACATAAGCGGATTAAGAGGATTTAATCATTTTCTTATCATTAAAAGTAGCAGATAGCCATTCAAAAAGTGTGTATTATTTTTACGCTTATCTAGTGTGTGTGTATATATGTGTATCACAGATCATGCCTGAAAGTTAGAGGACAACTTTTGGGAGCTGTTTCTCTCCTTCCACCCTGTATGTTTGCAGATTGAAATTAGCTCCTCAGGCTTGTCAGCCATGTTTTTACCTGTCAAACCACCTCTCAATTCCCAGAGGAATTGAGAGGTTTTCAGATTCTTGTGGTATTTTACTTTACAACGCAGTGCCTAGCACATAGTAGATATTTTATGTCTGTAGAATGACATATCTGATTTTACTCAAAGAAGATCACTGTTAATACTAGCTGAGCAGCTTTTAGTTTGCCTGAGTGATGGAAGGTCAACATGGCTGTTTGCTGCCAAGAGGAGACACATCAAAACAGCAAGACAAAACCCAACCGAGTCTATGTTAGTTTTTCTATTCATAGCCCCAGTGAGTGATGACAATCATTCAGAGTTTACCACAGCACAAATCAAAACCCTCGAATGGTACAACCACAAAGGCTGTGAACTCTCAAGCCAGTAAGCTAATGGACAAGATATATTTTTAATTACTGTTGGCATTTTGCTCATGCTTAATCCATTACATAGGAGCCAGGAGCATGCCTCTTCCTCCTAGTTTTCTGACCTCATCTGCTGCTGTAGCTCAGCTTGGACAGCAGCATTAGGTATAAGGCCAACCACTAAAGGGGTGAATGATTGACCTGGGTGACTTATCTGTACCACAAAAGAAACCAAATGAACCCAAAGAAACATGCAGGCAATGGCCTCAGATGCTCATTGCTAATGTTTTCTTCCTATGAGGGTTCTTAGGCAAGATGCTGTATTGAATCACAGGCTAAAATAAAGCCTTTATGTTCACTTTTCTCTTGATAAGAGTGGATGAAAAGCCTTATTGTCCTAAGGGCTGGTCCTAGGTGAAAGACGACTTAGAGTCACATCTTTGCATAGAATATTTGAGATATTTAATCTTTCTAAATTCTTATGGAATTAATTTATAGAATAGTGATTTCAAAGCACCATCCTGTTTTCTCCAGTTTCATTCTATGAACTGACAAGAACTACTGCAGGAGAAAGATAGTTGTCACAGGGTACTTGAAATGCTTAAGTGACTTCTTATGATTAATATTGAACAACAGTATTGGTTTGCAGCTGTAAAGGGGACTATGTCTCTTTGCCCATGTTGACTTTATGCTAAATTTTTAAATTACATGGTTCCCTTGTAGAATTCAGGGGACAACTTGCAGAAATAGGTTCTTTCCTTCCACCATCCAATTAGGGGTCACACTCAGGTCTACAGGCTTTACGACAAGCCTTTATCTGCTGAGACTTCTTGCTGGCCCCCAGCTTCTCCTTTCTTCAACTTACCATCTCCTGACACTGGACCACCAGATATGCTTTTCCAACTAACTGCATATGTCCTTTCTTTACCCTCTGCTTGCTCACTTTCTCTATAGAGTGACAAGTTTCTCTATTGTTTGTATTTCATAGTCATCTGTGTCCATTTCCCAAAACTCATGTCACTGGTTTTTAAGTGAAATCAGAAAGGTAATATCTTATTTAAAAAGCTCTTAGTTTGTGTCACTTCCTTCAAGTCACAAGTGCATCTATTACAGATTTCATATACATGGTCTGTGAACATTGTCTAGTGTCACATTATAAGCCATCTCAAGGTACAATGGCTTCAAACAAAGCCAGTTCGTAATTGTCAGTCCTCTGTGGATTAAACCCATTGCAGGGCTCTGTGCCCAACACTTCTGTGCAGAATATCAGCTAGGATCACTCATTTCTCTGTATATAGTTACCGACAGAGATGAGGAAGTTGGTCTAAGGCAGTTTCCCATATGTTCCAGGCATCATAACAACCCCTCATGCCGCTTCTGTTTCTCCAAGTGACTTGGGCTTCCTTGCGAAATGGCAACAGCATGTGAGGTCTTCTGCATTATGTCTGCCTTCCACATTATTCCATGATGTAACGGCAAAATATAGAATTATAAACTCTTACTGCATGGTAATCAGAGGGGTCCACAGCCACCTACAAGCTGTATTTGAGATTTCCTACTTTTCCAAAATTTTCTTTTCACTAAGCAGCTTAGTTCAGGACTGCTTGGGGCTACCAATTTCAGGCTTAGGTATGGAAACAAGTCTCTCCTACCATATTCCAGAGGACACTGCTAGTCAGATGTTGGCCCAGAAGGAAAGGATCTGCCTCTTAGTGGGATAAGTGTCTGAGAGCCTGCAGTCATGTTTAATTCATGACAATATATGCTTCATTTTCTACATGCTTAAAAAAAAATCACACACACTAGCAAACTGCCGATAGAACGATATGTATGGTACACTATGGACAATTTGATTCCACTTCTCAAAATGTCACCAGGATTCTGAGAAATATTGAAGCAAGTAACAGTGCTTTTAGAAAGACAATCATTTTCTACTTCTTAAATAAACTCTTTGTCATAAGAACATGGGATTCTTTTTAAATTTGTATTTTTATAACACAGTATATGTTAAAAAAATCTCCCCAAAGTGGGGAGAGATTTTTTTTTAATAGTACAGGATAACTATTGTACAACCAACACACCAAAAGGAACAGGAACAGGAGCATAGACTTTGTTGATGAGACACTTTGCCCTAGTGGTGCTGCCATGTAGGCCCCCAGTATATGAGGAGGCTCTTGGCCCCCATGTGACTGCTGAACTGGGGTGGGGGAGTGATGTGTAGTGTAGGGACACCCACTCTGAAGGAGTAGGATGGGAAGGTGGGAGGGTGGGACTGGGAGGGATGGAGGGGGGCACTGTGATGGAGATGTGGCTTGAAGTAGTGAATAAACATAAAAAAAAATGTCCTCAAAGGATCTTTCATCACTTGGACACATCTTTTCTGCCAATCTGTGGACTGGCTAGCTTCTTCATGTATGTTTTGACATACACGTTAAATCTTCTCTCCTATTCTCTTTATGCATCTAATTCTCATCAAACATGTGACATAACCAGTAGCCACCACTAGCTTTTTTGTGAAAGTTTACAATCTATGTGATATATGCCCACCAAACCATACATCTGTGGGCTTATGGTAAAATTAATAAAACTGAAATTAAAACTGACAGCTCCAAAATGATATGCTGCTCTTAGCATATGGAATAACTACCACAAACACTTATGGGGTTTGTTGCAAGATTATAGACAGTTACCCAATGGGGTATAACATCTGAACCACATTGCTAAATCTCATTTGACAGGTTTTGGATTTGGCATAATTTCTCTATAGTATTTTTGTGTTGTGTGAGCAATTTGTCAGCCATGATTCAGATGAGATTTTTATTTCTAAGCCCTTTGGTCTCTCCCTTCCAAGTTCTCCTTCACTTCTCTGTCACACCTCTTTTTTCTTCCTTTTCCTATGTCTATATAAACTCAATCTTATCAAAATGTTTTAGTAGTTAGGCCACAGCCAGGGAATTCGTTGTGAAATATGATTATAAGAAAATCTTTTTTGTCTGGCTGCACATCTCAGCATACACATTTGCGCGTCTGAGGACACACGTAAGCTTTGCCTCTGCCTGTCTGTTCATTACTATGCTTTTCTTTCTCAGACTCAAATGTTTACACCCATTTCTCCCACAATGGAAGAAATGCAAATTGCAAGAATTTAGTCCTATTTAGACCTATACTGTGTTCGCTGATTCAATCTTAAAACATAAAATCTCTCTTGGCTTCAATTCATGCATTCACAAGCAAGGACATGCACCCATACATGCACACTGGTATTATTAACTTGTGCTTTCAGCGTTTTCTTTATCTGTTTTGCTAGTGGGTGAAGATCTGCCAGACAGAAGTTGACATTGCAAAGAACAGTCACAACCCTACAAAAGAAAGACCTTTGCAGTTTGGTCAAAAAAAAAAAAAACAAAAAAAATTAATCAGTTGCTACAACAACAAAACAAGACTTATGTATTGTAATTATGCAAAGATGTCAGGGCTCTGTAGTCAAGAAATGAGGTAAGACTATTGAAAAGATGAAAACAACCAGAAAATAAAGCTGGAATGAACTTAAGGTGATTAAAAAAATGTCACCGTGCACTCCAGGCTGACCTTGAACATGTGACACTTTTGCAACATCCTCAGTCACTGGGAGTATGGGTGCACACCACCACACAGGTCTTGGCTGCTTTAAAATACATTCTTCTTCTGTTCTTTCTTCCAGAAGTGCCTTGAAACACAGGAACTCTGTTATCACGCTCTAGGAATGACAAATGAAATCTAAACACTCATTGCTAAGTTCAGTACATTGGAAGAGGGGTATGCCTGTTATGTAAAGTTGTGGGACCCACATGGTAGAGGAGTCTTAACTCTGGGAAGCAACTGTTCATGGGCCAAGAAGTCCTTTCTTTGGTTATAAATACTAGCACTTCTTATTTTGTAAAGCACAACCCCTATGTGAAAAAGAGCACAAGCTGAGTTCTCACAAAGTAAATATTTCTTCTAGTACTTTTGCCTAATTTAAGAAACTATTACTGTCCCATGAATGGCTCTCAAAGATAGCCCTGACCTCTCAGTAACTCTTTCCCTCCTTTTATTTGTAGTTTTACTACTTAAATGTAATATCTCAACCACCAATTCTAGACTTTTAAATTTTATATAAAAACCATGCTATTAGTTGTTAGTGATATAGATATCACATGTAGCCTATGTCGCACTAGTAAGCATTAAATTGTCTATGTAGACCAGACCTGCATCAGATTCATAGAGATATGTCTGCCTCTGGCCCTGGGATTAAAGGTGTATGATACCATGCCTGGTATTTATGATTATTTTTTAATTCAAAAGTCTGTGTGTGTGATTTTACATGTAGATGCAATTATGTAATTTATGTTACTTTAAATTAGTCCATTATATATTTAACCATATTATTGTTGAACGGAATTTGTTTTCAGTTTTAGTAGAAATATTGAGATACCTTTAACAAGGGCTGTCAGATTCACAATGACACCCCCCAAAAAAATATACACACACACTCTTCATTCCCACAAACTCCCATATTGATTCCAGGATGTAGAATTAACTAATCACAGGCTGTTCTAGAGTTGTTTTAACTATTTGACCATAAAGGATCGACCAATGAGTCTCTTATCTTAAATTTCTCCAATGAATGCTTTCATGAGAATTTTAAATTGAGATAAAAAATATGTCCTAGTCCTTCTGGAAGATAGTTTATGAGTAGAGGCATTATTAGCAGCCATTTTATGAAGGTATTGGAGACAAATGAAATGCAAACATAGATGAAAGAAAAAATGAAGCAGACACTAGAGGTGTATTATTCTAAGACTAAAACACATTCTAATTGCTGAAGTCTCCATGTTATTTTTTTCCAAAGTTTTTGAATTCTGATAACAAATCTCATTTGGGCTTAGGTCAATGTAAACACAGCATCTATTGAACAGAAGTTTCCTACCAGATAAAAATCTTCCATCCCATAGGGAAGCTCATAACATTCAGAAGGTAAACAACTCAGTAGTTTCAGAAAGTCCCTGAAACTGACCAAATTCTCCAGGCCCTTCTTTCCTGAAGCATATATACACAGTATGACTAGCTCAGAGTCATTATCAGACAAACTGAATTACCTGGAAGAGCCACTTTCTAACTTGCTCAGTTGCCTGTACACTATGCAGTGTGCTCAGGTCCCACCTTTCCTGAGCTGCCACTTATGCTGGGGTGGACTTTGATGATGGATGGAGCTCTCTTTGAGTCATTTCTGCTCTTGTGAGATACACCTCACCCATATTCCTGGACCACAATAAATGCATGGGTCCAGCAAGCTGAACTTTGGTAGTGTCCTTATTAAGGCTGGTCATCATTCCCTATTTGGGATGAATAGACATTTTTTATTTCTCTTCAAGAACAGTGTCACATGGCAGCATTTGTTGCATTCAAATACAAAATTTATAGAAAGCAGCTCGTCTTGACTGTCTACTTTAGACTATAAATCATAGAAATTTTACATTGAGGATTTAAGTATTGGAGAAATGATACTAACATATTGGATGTACTTAAATAAGTAAAAATCACCTCTCTGTGACTCAATTTCCTATCCAGTAGCACATAAAAGCTTGAACAAAAAGATCTCCAAGGTTCACTCTGTATATAGCACAGAATTATTCTATCAAGATAGCAATACGAAAGCTTGCAGCTTATTATCTGAATTTAGCTTCTGAGGTGACAGTAGTGATCCTGGAGAATATTTATTTTAAAATATCTTAAAACCAATATATTTCAGGACTCCTGTACTTAGCAAATGGGGCATTCTTCACTAGGATGCTTCCTGGTATACAGCAAGTACTCACTAAGTATTTGCCAAATGGAAGCATCAATAATATCTATGAAACTGATATGGAATATTTTTATCCCATCTTCTAAAGCATTAAGCACATATCTTAATGATGTCAGTTTTCGTTTGATGTTTCAAAAGAAATCCCTAGTCTTTACAAAAGCCAAATGCAATCTTAAAACACCGGTTTAAGATTCTGGATTCTTCTGAGTGGAAGGGGTTAATGGAGTGTCAGATGCTGCCAATAGGATTTCCGCAAAGCACAAAAGTACAGTGCCAACACAAATCCCCTGAAGAGTAAACAAAACTCGGAACTGTTGCAGACAATAAATTGTCAATACCTTATAGAAGAAATGGATAATGAAAACTTATCATGCCTATAGTTAGTATCCTCTTTAAAAGAATTTACAGAGCCTATGAAATTAAATTCTGTGCACAGTTCTCTTAATTTGTCCTTAATTAAACAATACTCCATAAATGGTGCATTCAGTGACCAAATGTTCAGAGACAGCAAAATGGTGGGTCCCAAGCCATTAGGAATGAAATAAAGGCAGTCCCTGGAGAGTCTGCAAGAATCTGGTCTCTCTAAGTGACAACTGATGGTTTAGGGAAGATAATTAACTTTGCAATTACAAACTGCAGCTTTCACCAGTGCTGTTTTCCCCAGCATCATCTTTTAAATGTTGGATTATTTCTTATAACATGAAATAGTTTGCTTGGAAAGGGAAAAAAAACACAAACAAATACCTACCTTAGGTTGCTGAGTTCATCAGGAATTAAGTCTTTATTGATTAATTTAATGGGTATTGTTTTTTATTTCTAATGTTAGATCAATATCCATTTAATGTGCAATGACCCTGCAGATTTTCAACACTAAAATTCAGCCATAAATTTCTCCAAATATAAAACAATACTCTTTCATCCACAAAAATCAGAAAAATAAATATTTCATTTCTTAATCGCTAAGTCAACGTGAAATGCTTATCCAATAAATTAAGAACTACAGCATTTAAAGAACTCTTATTTTTCTGTAGATGTAGTAACTTTATGCTATTTTTTTCTGCTTAAGTGATTCTCTGAAAATCATATTACTTTATTTATTATGGATTTTTAAATTACCTCAGTACCGGAATAATCTGGTTTTGATTTTCCTCCCCCTAAAGAATTCAGTCTACCCAAGTCTACCTGATCAACTTTTCTTAATGTCAACTGACACTGCATTAGGAAAATGTTAATGGCAAAGCTTTTTAAAAGATCTGGTTGTGGGATGGATGTTTCATTGCATCTACAAACACAAAAGCGTGAGCTGTAAAATTCCCTGGATTCATTTTAGACCCCAAATTCCTATCTTCTTCTCAGTACTTAAAGCTCATCAGATGACCACACCCTTCTCTACTTTGCCTCATATTTTGATTATTTCTGCTTTCAAATACATGTGCTTGTGTGTGCATGTTAACATGAGTCTTCAGTCACAGCAAGATGGAGATGGAGAATATCAAAAGACATCAGAAGTATGATGGAGTGATGTTATGCATTCTGAATGTTAATTAATCTCCCAGAAGCCTTCTTGCTGTACACTAAGTGAAACTGTGTTAACTTTCTTGTAAGCCATTGTCTCTGATTGGTTAATAAATGCTGAGGCCTGAAATTTGGCAAAGACAGAGGTAGGTGGGATGAAGGACTTCTTAAGCAGAGAGGTTGATGGGTAGAAGAAGCCTCCAATAGGAAATAGAAGCCTCAAGGAGAAGAGAGAGAAGAAGCAAAGAGCAGGAAGGAGGATACATGCTATGGGTTAGAAAAAAAGAACCTTATTCCATGTGGCCAGAAACATGGGCAGAACATGGAGTATAACAACCCAAGGGACATATGTATATTATATGGGGTCATATTTGGGGAATAGAATTGTGTGCTAGTTTAGATGGGCCAAGATTGCTCAATCCAGGCCAAGGCTTGTTAAAAATCCTTCAGGTGTCTGTGTGCTCATTTATAATGGTGGGTTAAGGATTAACACCACCATCCAATTAACAATAATTTAAAGGCTGGTAAATAATTTAATTATTTCTACAGAAATATATCCTGCTTTTGATTCAGTGTTTCAGTATGTCAGGAAGGATTTGTATATTATATACTGTTCCTTGAGACTTTCATATAATGCATTTATGCAATCTATGTACATTTTCTGAACTTGGGAAAGGCCAACACTCCCATATTCCTTCTTTTATCCACTTATCAAATACGTATTGAACTCTTACTACATACTGTATTAGATTTTTTTTTTCTGTTGCTGTGGTAAAACTCCCTGACAGAATGTAACTTGGGGAGAAGGGTTATTTTTTGCCACACAATTCTACGTCACAGTGTATCACTTTGCAGAAATCCCAGTGACAAGAGCCGGAGACATTGGCAGGGGCTGGGCACATTATACCCCTAGCTAAGAGCAGAGAGGGGAAGAATGTACACATGGCTGATGCACAGCTAACTTTCTGCATCCCTATACAGTGGAGGGCCCCAGATCAGGGCCTAGTGCTACTCATTTTCATCTCAGCTGGGTCTTCTCAAGTCATTTAAGGCAATTAATATAATCTCCCACAGACGTGCCAACAAGCCAACCTGACCTGGACAATCATTCATCAAGACTCTTTTTCCGGATGATTTTTGCTTATGTCAAGGTGACATTACCTGCAGCAATACTGAGACAGAAGAAATTACAGGTACAGAGTATATGCAGAAATTACAGGTACAGAGTATATGCAATACTTGCAAGGAAGTCACCATTGAGTGAAAGTTGAAGTTCGTTGCTGGTAGCTCTCATATGTGTATCACCAATAATGACTTATCTGTTTGTACCTGGGAGCTTGAGTTTATCTTGACACAGAAAACCTAACCCACATTCCAAATTCATGTCCATTTCCACATGCACTCGTCAGTTTTCATCTTTCTTTGAAGTGGAAAGTAAGCAATTATTTACCAGGTCACTTGATGAAAGCCCGTGTTTCCCTTTAAGTTTGTGTCTGTTTCCATCCTAATCAGCCTCCAGGTTATTAGGGTGCTTCAATATCTTTTAACCTAAGTCCTTTGCCATTTGTATTTTTAAGTGAAGCCAGCTTTGGTCATTGCACCAGATATGTAGTCCCTATGTCATCTGCTTACTCCCAGACATCCAAAGCTTTCTACAACATTTCTCTTCTGCTTGGGACTACACTTTCATGCACACCTTTACTGTTAATCTCTCAGCTTGAACCACCAGCAAACTTAGGTCTCAAGAGTTGTCTAGAGAGTATAACTTTCCTCTGCCTCCAGGTTTCAAAAGGTCTCTCAGATGAATCTGAACTCCATCCTAAGAATTGTGCAAGAGATGAACTAGTGCATTCAGATTAAATTGCTAAAGCAAAGTTTCATTGCTTGCATTTTGGGCCAGTACAGAAAGTTCATAACTGTTCTGTACATATTTTTTTCTCCAATACTCAATTCATTGTATGTCACTTCAGGAAGAACATAGCTTCAGACTTGCTTTGATTGTCTTATTTTTCCAATTCTAAACTATGTAGTAACTGTGTTTTAATGCATTTCATGGCACACCACTGTCTTAGTTGTGATTAAGTGTATGTCGTACTTGTTCTTACATTTTTCCCTGACAGCCATTATAGACCACCAAAATAGAGGGGTTGTCAAAAGTTATCTAGTAGATTGTAATGTTGTGTTAAGTCTATGGGACTCTTACATGAAGAACCTTCCACCAGCACTTGAGAATCACCTACTGAACAAGAAAAAGGAGTTTGCTTTATTCCTGGGCTTTCCTGGGCCTTAAATTTATGTGTGTACTTTTCATGTTTTAGGGAGAGTGAGAATGTGGATATGATTATGAAGATGGTTTTATTCCATTTGGGAAGCTGCTGCTGTTGCCCTGGGGGCATATGTTTACTGAAACACTGCTCCACAATATGATGCACCAAGAACATAAGCAGTAAGTACACACTTCCATGCCCTGGCCCTTATTTCCCTTCCTAGCTTAGCTGATGTGACTTCTCAGATTTTGAGGTAGCTAATTTAACAATCTGGGCCAAAATGGTCATTTTTTAAACTCCAGTATAATCTAGACTTTGTTAAATATCTGTGATCATTCTCCCCTCCAATTTCTTCTCTGACCTTCAGTTAGCATTTAGATTGTTACACAGGTTGTGTGATAGACTTTTTTTCCCCTGGGGAGACACAATGTACGTATACTCACTCTAGAAATGGAGCCCAAGATAGACCAAAGTAAGAACTGGACCAATGTATAATGAGTAGTTTTTAATTGGGGTTACTAACAGGAATTTGGGTGAGGAATTATTTACAAAACCAGTTTTGAAAGCCCATCCCAACATGGGTGATGACTCCCAAAAACTGCAATGCTGGAGCTCTCTATGCCACTTGCATAAGCTCACAGTCCTGACACCTTTTCCTTTCTGTAGTTTGGGTGGTCACAGTTGTCTACTCCAGTATCCCTCTCCCTTATTACCCTCGGAAATTGTTTTCTCCTTTAGTATTGTTGGTAGGGACCCTCTAGGATATTCCATGCTTCTTTTCTTCACAAACATATGACCTTCTGTTTCCCTACTGTTTACCACCCAAAGCATGTGAGCTTCTCTCCTTCCTGTGGCAAATGCTTCAATTTGGAAATAATGTCACAATTTGGAGGAAGATTCTATAAAACAAATAAGTGTTGCTATTTTATTATATTTTTCATTTTCTAATTATTTGATAGTTTTGTAGATGTATTTAATAAAGTTTTAGTTTTTACCCTTCATTCTCCTATCCCATCTGTTTTCCCTTTGCTAAACCCTTTTTCTTCCCAACAAGTCCCCGTTGTACTTTTATGTTTACTCTTTGTGGGTGATTCACTGTGTTTAATTATAGTTACCTTCTTGAATGAAGACAGGAGACTTTTTATTAAAGCATAGAAAACTTACCAATGGCTACACCACTGAAAAAATGGCACCTACAACCTTTATCTGCCAAGAGTCACTGAAGGAGGTGACTTCTCTTCAACCCAAGATGAAGTGCTGATGGGCCAGGTTAAACTTTTACTCCTAACTTAACATCTCCAAGGAATGCCTTCTTATCTATGTTACCTTGACTTATTACTTCGTTTCATACAACATCCTTGCATTCTCAAATTGCTATGGCATGTATCACAATCTGTTAGAAACTGGCACTAACAGTGACCACATTCCCTTAACCAGTTTACTCAATTATCTGAAGCCACTGAGATTTAATTCAGGGCTCTGTACAAACCAATACATACTTTACCACTGAGCTACACTCCAAGTTTATATGTTTTTAGAGGGATACTATTGCATATTGAGTTCTTACCATTAACTACCTGCTTTTCTAGGAAATTTCTTCATTTATTAACTCAAGTATCTATCCATGTTGGGGTAGCTTTCACTATTCAAGCTTAATAGCTGCAATCCAGTCATCCATCATATTTAGTGAGCATCAAAGCAAGTTCTAGGGCTAAAAATTGGTGATACAGTAGTAAAAGTGACAAAGCATCTTTCCTCATAGGATTTACAACCCAGTGGAGGAAAATGGAGTAAGTATATCAACAAAGGAATAAATAAGATTTGTAGAATGATAAGTAATGTGGAGAAAATAGAAGAGTGGATACAGAGAACAACAAAAGAATGGGCTGGTTTCATTATGTTGCAGTGACCATGGCATTTTTGTCTGTGCTAGCACACACTGAATGTTTCAAGTTCCACATGAAACAAAGTGAAGTTCTATAGTTATATAAAGGTTATTTAGCCTATACAGGTAAGAACAAGACCTGCACTTGAGTGTACAGTGGTACATTGAAAGAATCCCAGTGCCAGGGCATGTATTATATGTGGGTATGCCATCTCCATGAGCTTTTATGAAGCAGAACCACTACTAAGAATGATGTAGAATAAACAACATAGAATAGAGATTTGTCTTAAATAATTACAAAAGTTGATTTAGGGTTCAGTGGAAACTCTCTGCCTATTTGAGGTTGGATGGATGTTATTGTAGGAGATTCCTCAAAGCTACTAAGAAAAGATCATTTAAAATGCAAAAAAAAGCAACAGCAGATCAGCAACCCAATAATAATAAAACTGACTTCCCAAGGACAAATTAGAACCAAGGTCTATATCTAACTGTCTCCAATCCAGATAAAGTGAGCAATGTGTGGGAGGATCTGGTACTTTTTACTACATATGAGAGCACTGGGAAGATCCAATGGGAACTTGAGTAGCTGGAGCTATCTGCTTGCCTGTGTCTGAAAGCTGATCAAGATCAGTAAATGTGTAACAACTGCCACAGCCCATGTGACTGAACAGTGAACTTAGTATGTAACAGTTTCTGCTTCCAGATGAGTGCCCAGCCCTGTGAAGAATCATGCAGGGAATGGAAATCTTGACAACATAACTGCAGATTAGCTGAAAAGACACAATGGCCTTGATTATACATATAGACTTGGATGACCACACAGGATATCTCCGGCACATAGCTGGACTTTAGAAGTTTTGGAGCTGTGTGCTTTTGATAACACAGAATTGTCTCTTTCATGGAGTTCTAGTCACACATTTGTAGATTGCACAATGTTTACCATAGAGAGCAAGTACCTACTAAGTATTTTCTGAATAAATCATTCACATTATTGAATATTCTTGACCTTAAAGTGACTGTATCTTAAATTCTTGTAAGTGACTACTTTGTATTAATACACATAAGAAGAAAATTGGTAATCTGAGAATAGGCAAATAGAGAAAATTCTTCATTTTTGAAAGGCTTTGCCATTAAGGGAGAATAACCATCCTTGAGCCCCCTAGATATCACTTGACCTGAATACCTGGACAAAAATGCACTCTCATCACTTAGGAATTGTTAGAAGAGACATCCTTAAGTTCTTCTGAATCAGAGGTCTTTGAGGTGGGGTTCAGATTTTTATATTTGAATAACTCATCCAGATAACTTTGATAGACACTGAAGTTAAAAATAACTCATAAAGTTGTTGGATTCTTGAACATGTAAATGAAGAGGAGGTGATGTGGGCACCAACAGGCAAATCTGAATGTTTGGTAAGTAAGAATAATAAAAGGAACCAGAGAATCACTTTTGTTGGCCTTCTTGGTTAGACGGGAAGATATGCAGGAAATCCAAAACTTCAAAGTCTTGGAACCACACAGCTCTGAGGTGGGGTGGTGTCCCAAGGGAAGGGTGTCCTGAGACACGGGAGCTCAAGAACCACACATCTTTGAGAGGATGCCACTTCAACAGAGATGTTACAGCTCCCTAGGGAGGGTTTCTCTAACACTGGCTGACATGAGGAGCTAAGAAGCCTAAACCCTGTTCTTTCTTCCCTTCTCTTCTGAAATTCTTGGCTTCTTTTGATGGGAGAGTCACACCAAGGGAAAAATAAAAGATTTATTGGAGGGATGAATCAGGAGAGGAGGGATGAATCCAAGAGAGATTGCCTCTGCTCTCAGGAGAAGACAGCAGAGAGCTGGCAAACATAGCCTTTGTATAGACTTTTTTTTTTTAGTGGGTGGAGCTTTCTAGGGCAGAGATTTCCAGAGTGAGAGTTGGTGGGATTTCAAGTCCTGAGCTTGGGAGAGCTTAGGGATTGGTGAGTTTGCCTGTTCAGGGATTGGTGGGTTTTCCTTCCCAGGGATTGGTGGTTTTTTTGTTAAGACTTTTCATCTAAAATTAGCATAATCCAGGAAGAGCCCTGATAAGGGACTGGAGATGGCTTTTGTGACAGACCAGAACTGCCATTATGGAGTAGAGGTCTATTAACTTGTGCCTTAAAAGGGTTTATAGAGAACTGAACTGTACACTAAACAGAACAACTTCCCTTAACTAAACTATGAATTTATACTAAGGGGTCAGATTCCTAGTCCTGGTTCCTGGCTGGCCCTGTCAGACCATGTAAAACTCCCAGCTTCAGGGAATGGCTAGTTTATACATTGTTGCTATGGAAATGGCATTGGAGCTATTAGACTAGTTCCAGTTGGACACTCCTTCCTCCTCCTGAGTTCCCTGTCAGCAGCAGCCCAAATAAAAGCCTAAGCAGGTGCTGCTCTGTGGCTCCAGCTTTCCAGTTTCTTCAGGCATCTGATCTCAGGTCCCCAGGGTTATGGAGATTTAGCCTCAGACACTCTGGAGTCCTGAGGAGGTTGCTGTCTGTAGGTATAGAGGGGCCAGCAGCACAGCCTGAAGATCTGTGCACCCTTTCAGGGACCACAGGAGATGGGACCCAGAGGAGCTGTAGAACTGGAGAGGGGGCACCCACCCAGTGAAAGATCTGGGAGGAACCCAGATGTAAAACTTGAAGCAGCTGAGCCTGGTCGCTGGAGCTCCTCAGGTGGGGGCCAGGACACTTTCATGAGAAGTATAAGAAGTTTACAAAGTATACAAAGTTAGCAAAGGGAGTCTGTGGCAGGAAAGGCTTTCCCTGCTGCTTCAGTCCTTGTGAATAGCCTACAACTTTGGCCACTTCAGGATAGCTGTCACAAGAGGGGACTGGCAGCATTTAGGGACCAGAAAAAGTCCTCTTAGAATCAGGTGCACTGTGAGGTTGAAAATAAGAAAGAGCCACTGACCAGCATTGCAGAGGTTTTCTCTAGTGGTACATAGAAGTACATATACTTACAGGACAGTAGTGTGCTGACTGTGAAGAGGTCAGTTTGTGTGCAGTCATGTTTCTCATTAGCAACTTCCTTATCTAGTGAAAGGACAGTCAATTTCTCCCTGTAGGATCTGCCATTGAAAAGGCTGAGAGATAACTCATTTTCTTCTTAGAGCCCACACTCTCAGCTGCCTTTCTTCCATCTGCCCACAGCTACTTCTTTATCCAGGCCCACTCTCACTGGCTCCTGACTCTTGGTTTGTTTCTTCTCCTGCCTGGCTGTCCAACTCAATGTGTGACATCTCAGTAGGATAAGCTTTTGAAATGCTAGTCATCTAGGATGGTTTATTTCCAGTTTCTTTCTCTGTCCACAGTCTCGAAGCCGAAGTTCTGTTTCTCTGTGGTTCTTTTAGTCCATCATCCTAAGATGCTAGTGGATCTTAGCAGGTAGTGAAAATAGCTGAAGGAGGACAGAGCTATTGACAAGATGTCTTGCAAAAGCAAACACACACATACAAAGAGGTGGATAGAGATTAAAAAGGGAAGATAAAGGGAACACTGGGGAAATGTTCTCATCTGTCCTTGATGAAGAAGGACTTCAGGGGAAAGAAAGCTTATCATATATATTGAGGCTGATGGGAACAAGCATAGCCTCATAGGAAACCCCATCACCCCAAATCTGTAGTGGAAAGAGCAGAGGCTTCTGTGATAGTAGAGGCCTCAGAAGGAACTCACTCATAGGACAAAGGACTTGTGACTAGTTGTACAGCACTTGATCCAAAACCCATGCCATTGTTTAAAACTATAGAGGCAGACTATAACATACAGCCAAAAGCTGGGGCTATAACTCAATGGTAGAGTGTTTACAACATGCACAGTGCCCTAGATTCAATACCAACACACACACACACACACACACACACACACACACACACACACACACACAGAGAGAGAGAGAGAGAGAGAGAGAGAGAGAGAGAGAGAGAGAGAGA
>CAJQZJ010001969.1:7396631-7439328 GCA_907164525.1 Lophiomys imhausi
AGAGAGAGAGAGAGAGAGAGAGAGAGAGAGAGAGAGAGAGAGAGAGAGACTTTTCTTTAATCCTAAGGTATGACTTAGAGAAAGGGGTAAAACCTCTTGCAGGTCTAACTGTATGGACAGAAATTAATACTTCCTAGACTATATCTTTTCTTACTAAAATAGTATCTCTCAGTCACTTGATTTTGATAAACAATGTATAGTATAAGAAATACTCATTATTCTTAAATTTGCTTAAATATCGCTTGATTGGATGCTTTTAGTGTTCAGTTGCCTCAAACAGAAGAAAAGAGAAAGAAGAGAAGAAAATTTAATCAGATCCAAATTTGGAGGGGCTGGAGATCCCAGAGTCCAACTTGATGGCCTGTTCCTGTTGGCCTAGTATGGGAGTCAGACTGGTAAATACCATTACATAGTCATAATGCAATAAGTCTGTGGGTTTTGATATTAAGTTCAATACACTGGAAGGGTAGAGGAAGGAGTGATTAAATCTGGGAATTGGATGAATATATGAGTCAAGGTCCCAGTACAAACAGATGGAACAGTTAAAACAGAACAGTTCAAGGAGAAACTTTGTTTTCCAGATATGTGGACAAAAGAAATACAGGAAACAGTCCTGATCTAGAGTATGGGATAATAAGGGCCCCAACTCTTCAATTTTCAAGAGGAGAAGAAAGACTCCAGGAGAGGGAAAGGGATCTTCATTTGAGAAATACAGATAGAGATGAGGTCAGAGAATGGAGGGAGGGCTTCTGTCTGAAGATATTGCCCACCATCCTACTTCTATTCCTAGGTTATGAAGTTCTTGCAGAGTGAGCTTAACCTGAAGCCATAGGCTTAGGAGCCAAGGTAATGGAATCCATTAAACCAGTTCTTTCAGGAAGAGTTTAGGGTAGGAAGAGGTGAGGAGTGGTCCTGTAGAGATATGCAGGATTAATAGACCGGAAATCCAGTCCAGAAAAGGTGATGCTCAAGCACTATAAAGGCTCTATAGGTGTTTGCCAGATATTCAATGGAAAGAATTAACTTGAATTCACTTTTCTTTTAAAAATAATATTCTTTATTCTTTTTTTTTCAGAAATAAAGAATTTATTTGTCTTACAACTTTAATTCATTGTTAAGGAAAGCTGTAACAGGAATCTATGGAAGAACACTGCTTACTGGCTTGTTCCCTATGACTTGCCCAGCCCATTTTTTATACAACTTAGGAGCAAAGGTAGTACCACCCACATCAATCATTAATCAATAAAATGCCCACAGACTTTTCTATAGACCAATCTGATGGAGGCAATTACTCAATTTAGATTCCATCTTCTGAGATATGTCTACATTTGTATCAAGTTTACAAAAACCAACCAGTACATAAAGCTAGGGCAATAACCTAGTGGGTAAAATACTTTCTACATAAGCATGAGGTACTCAATTCAGATCCACAGATTCCATGAAAAAAGTTAGGTAGGGCAGTGTGAGCCTGTAATCACAGTGTTGGGAAGTGGAGCAGAAGGATCCTGGAGTAAGCCACTGCTATTCAGGTGGCTTAGCCTACCAGGAGGCCCAAGTTTGTAAGAAACTCTGTCTCAGGTGATAAAGTAGAGAGCTATAGAGGAAGACATCTTTTACTGACCTCCAGACACACAGGGACACATGTACACAGAGAGAGGCACAAAACGAAATAAATATCATGTCCACAATTGTTTTAGGGAAGGTCTTGTCTATGGGTGTTTTTCTATGAGAAAAAATTTACAAAGAAGAAACAGGGTAAATATTATCCAGTTTGTGATCAAAATAAAAAAAATTGTGGCATTATTTTTCAATAATTATTTTTCAATGATTGCATTTGCTTTCTTAAAATGTTATGAGTAATGGATTACATTTTATGACTGAGTTTCCTTACTAATTTACATGGAGTGGGCACCTGTGCTTTCAAGTTGTCTAATCAGTTAAAAATAAACCTTTTCATAGGCAATGTAAAGAAGAATTTGTAGTTTATTATCCTTGTCCTAAAACCTTTTTGCCTAATTTCTTAACTCAGAAATACGATAATTTGTCTTTGCCATTTGTCATAAAAATTGTGTGAAAATTAGCAAAGTTTTGAATAAATATTAGTCAATCCTACTTTTAATTAATTGGCACCTAAAACTATCCCCAGAATCATAGTTTTCCAAACTCTTCTTGATTAGGTCAAACATTAGAAACAGAATTCTTACAGGCAAAATTCCTAACTGCTAAAGGATGCCCATGATAAGAATTTCCAAAATTAATCATATGATTTCCTATCATTTTCACAGTCTTAAAGGGAAGTTTTACCCTAATTCTGAAAATAGGTTACAATTTTTCACTTGGAATGGATTTGGGACTCTGCCATGAATTTTCGCTATGGTGAACTGCCTGGACCAGCATGGGGAATAAGGAAGCAACTGCATGCAAGCATGTTCTGTGTGTGAAAGGATGGGAAATTGTCGCGCCCGCCTTGCCGATAAGGAAAGCGCCACACAATCAGGATTCTTCTGACAGCATTTATTGAACAGCTCTTTTAGATAGCATGGTGGAGAGGGACCCCGAGCTCTGGCAAGCGGCCGCTTATATAGCATATAAGGAGACTTGTCGAACCCTCATTGGCTCATACGGAATCACCTAATTAGCATGAGATCGCAGTGCCAAGAAACGCGCCTTGCGCATGCGCACACCGGCACAGCACCTCCGTGAAGAACCAGGAAGCCGGCGCCATCTTGTAATGGCGATTGCGGCTCCCGACAGGAAATCTAGTATTGGCTCTTTCAAGAAGTCCTCATTGCCACAGCAGTTTATCCCATTACTAAAAACGCACCATGCTGCTCTCCCCGAATTCAGCTGCTGACCAGCAATGTGGCCCTCAGGTTTTTTTTTTTTTTTAAATACTTTATTTTTTTTTTCTTCAAGTTACATCTCAGTCACAAACCCCTCCCTATTCCCCCTTCCTATCCCGCCCTTCCACCCTCTTCCCTCCAGAAGTTTCCCCTTTCAGTCCAACAGCTGGTTCCTTCTCTTATAACAGTAAGTATTATACAAAACAATAGATATAAATATGCCACATTTATGAGAGTTAAATGGCCCAGTATACCTTCCCAATGTCCAGTTTATACATATTTGGCCCCTGACTTTAACATTCTACTATCTAACCAACTCCATGAGTTTAAAGGTCTATATGTGACTCAACATTCATACTATCTTGCAACACACTTTTAAGAGTATCTTCTTAGATCTATAACACCCTCTTGATTCCTAAACAGTTCAAAATTTAACTATGAGACTCTAGCTGTCTACTCTTCAACCACCTCAGAGACCTGAGAGGGATAAATATATTTGCTTATATAGGAAGTGCAGGGCCTGCAGCTTCCAAAACTAAGAAAGAACATACCAATGACTGCCTGGACAGTTCCCATTTTCTCTCCATACATTCCAGCATCAATCTTCAGCCTTTGGGTCCTGTTTCTCTGACAGACATTTGTTGTAGAGCAGGGATTATGAAGGACTTACCTACCCTATCTTGGCAGAGTTAGGCTGTCGACTTCCCTGCTACCAAGTTTTGTCCTTTTTGGACAGCAGTCTGTCTGCAGTTGGTGCAAGGGGTTTTTTCATGCCAAGAGAAAGGTTTGCCACTAATTCAACCATCTTACAGTGGAGGTTCTTCGATGCTTATCTTCTACTTGGAGTAGAATAGGGGATGCTGTCAGGCGCTGATATGTCTCGATATCAAAAAAAAATCTTGATTTAAGATAACATCTTTGAATGCCATATTCTGCAGATCTCTAGGGGTTTTTGAAGATGCCCTATCCATCTCTTGTATTTAGATAAGCAAATGTTGCTTGTCTCTTAGCAACTTGATTATTGGGTAGTTTAGAGAATATCTGTGATAGACTGTCATAGTAGCTAACAAAGTGACATGTTTGCATGACTAGGAGTTTGTTTTAACTATCCTAGACCGTTTTAGACGGTTGGTATCAAGAGGTCAGAGCTTCACATTTTATTTTTAAGTATCTCTAGGTATGATAGCACTGGGAAGCGTTACCTTTAAATTTGTATCAATATACAAAGATCTATTCGATTGTGGTTAAATATACTCTTAATTATGTATCAATATACAAAGATCAATGCCTATGTAGCCCAATATAATCTTAATATTACGTCCATATGCAAGGGTCAATACCATTGTGGCCAACTATAATCTTAATTTTGTATCAATATACAAAGATCAATACCGATGTAATCCAATACAATCTTATTTTTGCACAATAAACAATGGTCAATACCACTTTAGCCAAATAAACTACTAATTTTGTATCAATATACAAAGGTATAAGGGCATATTCAATAATCTGCCCCTTCTTCTTGGACCTTCCTGTGCTATGTCTATATCTCATTTTTCTCAAGCCCATGCACTCCTACATAGGAGAGGAAGAAGGATACAGAAAAGGAAAAGTAGGAATTCCCTGGGGCTAACCTCCAAAACCCATTAAGACAGGACCATTTATCAGCTTGTAGTCTCTTCCCCTACATAACAGAGTTTTCAGTTATCCTTCAAATAACCAAAAAGAAGGGCAGAGAAACACCCTCCCCACCCTCTGGGCATGGGACTTCGTCGCTCTCTTAAAGTGACTTCCTGCTGATTTGGGTCGTAGTAGACCTGTTTGGGGCCCCAACCCAAATGGGAAAAATGATTAAAAATGTTAGTACACTCCTTTTATGTTCAGTCCTTCTGTTCTCAGCTGTTTAGATGACCTAAGGGGTTTGTAGGCAGAAGCTGATCTTGCAGGTTTCACTGAGGTTCCTGTCGGGGCATTGTGTAGAGCTGAGCGGTCCCAGTGACATTGGATTGCTGTGGTGGTTGCAGGCCCCTGATGGAGACAGCTATTGAGGAAGTCTGCCAGGCAGAATCAACTGGGTCACTCGTCCTCCTTGGTGCCTGATTCTGCTCTCTGCTGAGGATTCCGCTGTCCAGCTGTCCCCGGGCTTCCCTAATGGACGCTTCGATTCTCCTGGAACGATAAGAACAGAGCCCTGCCCCAATCCCAACCCTGGACAATTGCCCTCTTTTTTTGGGGGTGGGGTGGGGGGGCTAGGTAGTACTTCTCCTGAAGCAAATTTGGCCTTCTGACAACATACAAAACATTATCTTTCAATCCGGGTTAAAGAAGAAATCATTCTGTCACCTTGGAGCTAAACCAGCTCTAGTGTATATATTTTGAGATCCCAAAGGACAATCTGCCTGCATCGAGAAGGCCTTTTGTAAGTAGCCTCCAAACCAAGGTCCTTCCAAATCCCATGTGTGTGTCTCTGAACTCTAATTATTGGGATCAGGGACCTGTGTTTCCCTTCTGAAGGGATCAAAGATGTGTTCCACCACTCCTGGATCGAAGTCTTTCTCTATGTAGAGTTTGCCCTGCATCAGGCTGACCCTGAGCTCTGAGATCTGCCCGTTTCTGTCTCCAGTGTGCTGGGAGCTGGGACCAAGGGTGTACTATTCTTGAATGGTGGGACCAAGAGTATGCACCCTCACCACCCCGCTCCATATGACTCCAGAATACATAAGACCACCAACTCTATGGTGCCCCCCCCCCGTCTCTGCTGAGGTCAAAGGCATGGGCCAATACCACAATTCTCTTGTATTTTACCTTAGCTCCACGTCTTCTCTACACCTGGAGGTCTGCAAAACCAGGCTGAATGGCTGTATCCTCTGTTCCATTCACAGTGTTTCAGCCCTGCCCCCTGCCTTTTTTTTTTTTTTTTTTTTTTTTTTAGTTAATAAATTTATTTGTTTGTTGCTTCAGGTTACATCCTTATCATATTGTCCTCTTTTCCCGCTTCCCAGCCCCACCCTCCCATGCTCTACCCCCTGACCCTTCCGTCTTGTTCCTCTGGGGTGGAGTGTCCCTGCCTAACATTCTCTCACCACAGATCAGGAGTCATATGAGGGCCAAGAGCCTCTTCATTCACCGGGGGCCTACGAGGCAGTACTGCCAGTGAATGGTGTCTCATTGCTACTGGGGGAATACTAAAAAAAAAGACCAATAAACACACAAACCCACAAAAACAAAGAATATCAACAAAAAAAGAGAGGAAAAAGAGAAGGGAAAAGGAAAGAGAAAAAAGAAAAAAGAAGGAAAAAGAAAAAGATAAAAAAAATTATGTCCTTGTTCCTTTTGATGTGTTGGTTGTAGTGCAGATATCCTGTACGATATAGTTAAAATCCTACTATAAGTGAATAGATGCCATGTGCATCCTTCTGAGACTGGGTTAGCTCACTCAGGATGAGCTCCTCTAGATCCATCCATTTGGTTGCAAATTGCATGATTTCATTGTTTCTGATAGCTGAGTAATATTCCATTGTATAGATGTACCACAATTTTTTAATCCATTCTTCAGTTGAGGGACATCTGGGTTGTTTCCAATTTCTAGCTATTACAAATAAGGCTGCTATGAACATAGATGAGGAGACTTCCCTATGTCTCCGTGAGAGGTCCTTTGGGTGTATACCCAGAAGTGGTATGACTGGGTCCTGAGGCAAGGTTATTCCTAGATTTCTAAGATATCGCCAGACAGACCTCCATAGTGGTTGCACAAGCCTGCACTCCCACCAGCAATGGAGTAGGGTACCCCTTTCTCCACACTCTTGCCAGCATGCGCTATCATTTGAGCTCTTTATGTTAGCCATTCTAACAGGTGTTAGGTGGAATCTCAGGGTCGTCTTGAGTTGCATTTCTCTGATGATTAAGGATGTTGAACATTTCTTCAGGTGTCTCTCAGCCCTTAGGGATTCCTCCTTTGTGAATTCTCTATTTAGCTCCATCTCCCATTTTTTGATTGGATTATTTGGTTTCTTGGCATTTAGTTTCTTGAGTTCTTTGTAGATTTTAGATAATAGCCCTCTATCAGATGTGGGGTTGGTGAAGATTTTCTCCCAGTCTGTTGGTTGCCGTTTTGTTCGAATGACAGTGTCCTTTGCTTTACAGAAGCTTTTCAGTTTCATGAGGTCCCATTTATTGATTGTTGATCTCAGGTCCTGAGCTGTTGGTGTTCTGTTCAGGAAGTTGTCACCTGTGCCAGTGAGTTCGAGGGTTTCTCCTACTTTTTCTTCTAGTATCTTTAATGTGGCTGGCCTTATGTTAAGGTCTTTGATCCACTTGGAATTAAGTTTTGTACAAGGTGATAGGTATGGGTCTAATTTCATTCTTTTGCAAGTGGACATCCAGTTGGACCAGCACCATTTGTTGAAGATGCTGTCCTTCTTCCATTATGCGTTTTTGGCTTCTTTGTCAAAGATTAGTTGGCCATAGGTGTGTGGATCCATGTTTGGGTCTTCAATTCGATTCCATTGATCCACTGGTCTGTTTCTATACCAGTACCATGCTGTTTTTATTACTGTTTCTCTGTAGTACAGCTTGAAATCTGGGATGGTGATACCTCCAGATGTTTTTTCATTGGACAGGATTGATTTAGCTATTCTGGGCTTTTTGTTGTTCCATATGAAGTTGAGAATAGCTTTTTCCAGGTCTATAAAGAATTGTGTTGGTATTTTGATAGGAATTGCATTAAATCTATATATTGCTTTTGGTAGGATAGCCATTTTTATTATGTTGATCTTACCTATCCATGAGCATGGGAGATCTTTCCATCTTCTAAAGGCCTCTTCCATTTCTTTCTTCAGGGGCTTGAAGTTCTTGTTATATAGGTCCTTTACATGCTTGGTTAGTGTTACCCCCAGGTATTTTATGTTGTTTGTGGCTATTGTGAAGGGGGTTGTTTCCCTTATTTCTTTCTCGGTGTATTTGTTTGTTGTATAAAGAAGGGCTTCGGATTTTTTTGAGTTAATTTTGTATACAGCCACCTTGCTGAAGTTGTTTATCAGCTGTAAGAGTTCTTTGGTAGAGTTTTTGGGGTCGCTTATGTATACTAATATATCATCTGCGAATAGGGATAATTTGACTTCTTCATTTCCAATTTTTATCCCTTTGATCTCCTTTAGTTGTCTTATTGCTCTAGCAAGGACTTCAAGTACTATATTGAAGAGATATGGTGAAAGTGGACATCCTTGTCTTGTCCCTGAGTTTAGAGGAAATGCTTCAAGCTTCTCTACATTTAATTTGATATTGGCTACTGGCTTGCTGTATATTGCCTTTATTATTTCTAGGTATGGTCCTTGTATGCCCGTTCTCTCCAGAACTTTTAACATGAAGGGGTGTTGGATTTTGTCAAATGCGTTTTCTTCATCTAGCGAGATTATCATGTGGTTTTTTTCTTTCATCTTGTTTATGTGGTGAATTACATTGATAGACTTTCGTATATTGAACCATCCCTGCATTCCAGGGATGAAGCCTACTTGATCATGGTGTATGATACTTTTGATGTGTTCTTGAATTCGGTTTGCTAGTATTTTATTAAGTATTTTTGCATCTATGTTCATGAGGGAGATTGGTCTGAAGTTCTCTTTCTTTGTTGGGTCTTTGTGTGGTTTAGGAATCAGAATGACAGTGGCCTCATAGAATGAGTTTGGCAGTGATCTTTCTGTTTCTATGTGGTGGAAGAGTTTGAAAAGTAATGGTGTTAGTTCCTCTTTGAAGGTCCGGTAGAATTCCGTGCTAAAGCCATCTGGCCCTGGGCTTTTTTTGGTTGGGAGATTATTAATGACTGTTTCTATTTCCTTAGGTGTTATTGGGCTGTTTAAGCTGTTAATCTGATTTTGATTTAGTTTTGGTAGGTGGAATTTATCGAGGAAATTGTCCATTTCGCTTAGGTTTTCAAATTTAGTGGAATATAGATTTTTAAAGTAATGCCCGAATATTTTATGGATCTCCTCAATGTCTGTTGTTATTTCTCCCTTTTCATTTCTGATTTTGTTGATTTATGTTCTTTCCCTTGGCCTTTTAGTTAATTTGGCTAGGGGTCTGTCTATTTTGTTGATTTTCTCAAAGAACCAACTCTTGGTTTCATTGATTCTTTGTATAGTTTTTTTTGATTCTAAGTTGTTGATTTCAGCTCTAAGCTTGATGATTTCCTGTCTTCTGCTCTTCTTGGGAGTGTTTGTTTCTTTTTTTTCCAATTCACCCAGCTTAGCTGTTAGTTCACTAATATGAGCTGTCACAATTTTCTTTTTGAAGCACTTAGTGCTATGAACTTTCCTCGTAGCACAGCTTTCAATGTATCCCATAGGTTTGGGTATGTTGTGTCTTCATTGTCGTTGGATTTTAAGAAGTCTTTGATTTCCTTCCTTATTTCTTCCCTGACCCAGTGGTCATCCAGTAAGGAGCTGTTCAATTTCCATGTGTGTGTAGGCTTTCTGTTGATTCTTTTACTGTTGAAGACCAGCTTTATTCCGTGGTTGTCTGATAATATACAAGGTGTTATTTCAATTTTCTTGTATCTATTGAGACTATCTTTGTGACCAATTATGTGGTCGATTTTGGAGAAGGTTCCGTGGGGTGCTGAGAAAAAGGTGTATTCCTTTGTGTTTGGGTGAAACGTTCTGTAGATATCTATTAGGTCCATTTGTTTCATGATCTCTGTTAGACTCAATATTTCTCTGTTTGTCTTCTGTCTTGATGATCTGTCCTTTGTTGTGAGTGGGGTGTTGAAGTCTCCCACTACTAATGTGTTGTGATCGACGTGCGCTTTAAGTTTTAGAAGTGTTTCTTTTACGAAAGTAGGTGCCTTTGTATTTGGGGCATAGATGTTCAGTATTGAAATTTCCTCTTGATGAATATTCCCTTTAATGAGTATATAGTGCCCTTCTTTGTCTTTCTTCATTAACTTCAGTTGGAAGTCTGTTTTGTTTGATATTAGGATGGCTACTCCAGCTTGCTTCCTGGGTCCATTTGCTTGGAAAACCTTTTCCCAGCCCTTTACTCTGAGGCAGTGTCTATCTTTCCTAGTTAGATGTGTCTCTTGTATACAGCATAAGGAAGGGTCTTGCTTCCGGATCCAGTCTGTAAACCTATGTCTTTTTATTGGGGAGTTGAGTCCATTGATGTTGATGGATATTAGTGACCTGGGGTTGTTATTTCCCATTAGTTTGGTATAGGCGGTGGTCCTGTGCCTCTTTTGGTTTAGTTGCTGATGGGTTTTCTATTCCCTTTGTTTTCTTGGGTGGAGTTTTCTTCTCTGGGTTGGGATTTTCCTTCTAGGATTTTCTGTAGGGCTGCGTTTGTGGGTAGATATTGTTTAAATTTGATTTTGTCATGGAATATCTTGTTTTCTCCATCTATGTTGATAGAGAGTTTTGCTGGGTAAAGTAGTCTGGCTGGGCATCTATGATCTCTTAGGAGTTGTAGTATATCTGACCAGGCCCTTCTAGCTTTTAACGTTTCTGGGGAGAAGTCAGGTGTAATTCTGATGGGTCTGCCATTGTATGTGACTTGACCTTTTTCTCTTACCGCTTTTAATATTCTTTCTGTGTTCTGTACATTTGGGATTTCAATTATTATGTGGCGAGAGGAGTTTCTTTTCTGGTCTAATCTGTTTGGTGTTCTGTAAGCCTCTTGGATTTTTATTGGCATCTCTTTTTTCAGGTTTGGGAAGTTTTCCTCTATGATTTTGTTGAAGATATTTCCTGGACCTTGGAGTCGGGAGTCTTCTCTTTCCTCTATACCTATAATTCTTAGGTTCCATCTTTTCATTGAGTCCTTGATTTCTTGGATCTTGTGGGTGAGAGATTTTTTAGCCTTCTCATTTTCTTTGGATGTTGTACTGATTTCTTCCACTGAATCTTCCATGCCTGAGATCCTGTCTTCCATCTCTTGCATCCTATTGTTGATACTCACATCTGTAGTTCCTGTTCTCTTCCCTTGGTTCTCCACTTCCTTTTTTAACTCTGACTGTGTTTTCTATATTGTTTCTATTTCTATTTTCATGTCTTGTATGGTTTTGTTCGTTTTGTTCATTTCCTTCTCCAGCTTGCTTGTTTTTGTATGAAAATCTTTCATGGCTTTTTCCTTTTCCTGTTCAAGCTCTGTCACCTTGGCTTGGAGCTCTTTAATGGTGTTGTTCCTTGTTTTGATTTGTAGAATTGTGGCTTCTTTGAATTCCTTCATAGATTTAAGTTCTTCTTGCAGGGACTCTATCACTTTCCATAATGCAGAATTGTCAATGTTTTCATGTGTTTCTGTTGGTGTGTGGTCATCCGAATTGGATGAGCTAGGATGGTTCTGCTTTGTTGGAGTCATAATTCCTTGATTTCTATTTTTTTTTGACCTTTCGCCATTGGATGCATTTAGCTGTCAGTTTTCTGTGCTTGGAACCACAGTGGATGATTTGGTGCAGGGGACGAGTTACTTGGCTATCTGTCGTTGCTTACAGGGGGATTTCAAGGTCACTGTGGTTTTAATCGCCAGAGGCACTGTGAGTTGGTGCAGCCTATTCCCAGGTTGTGAGTAATGGACCAGGATTGTTTCACTGCTCCCAATTCAGACTTCCCTATGTTGCACTCTGAGTTATCAGCCTGTAATGGTTCTGATGGTATGGGCCTGTTTGCCCAGGCACAGATTCTGTGGGCTTTGTTTGTCATCACGGAGACTGACAGGGTCTGGCTCCACACCTAATATGTCTGGATTTTCCAGGATACAGCTATGGTCCCGATTTCTGGTTTCTCTCTAGGCTTCTCGCCACAGGGCTGGACTCTGTGCCTGATTCCCTTCCTGTCTGCGCCGCCACGGGTCCCGTGGGTACTCCAAGTCCCGGATCCTCTGGCTGCCTGAGTGGACCTCTCGTCCCAGCAGCTCAGCCGTGGGTGCACGGATCCCTGGCCCCGCCCATGCCTGTCTCTCTCCCCAGATGACCTGCCGTGGGTTTGCAGGGATTTGGCCCTGCCAGCCGTGCTCCCTCCCCAGCTGTGCTACCGTAAGTGTGCAGATTCAGCCCCTCCCTCCTGCCTTTGTGTTCCCAGCTTCCCGCGCTCTCTCGGAACCTCCCGCCCTCCGCTTCAGGAGTGGCGGACCACCCGCTGAGCCCCCTGTTTGTTCCTTGCTAAGCCTTCCACTATCTCGCAACGTTTTTTAAGTGGGTATAAGTTCAACCTGATGTGTGTGGAGCCCAATAGGCCAGCGATCTATGGCCAAGTGGACCCTGATTCTGCCTGCTGTAAGTTGGGATCGATCTTACCAGGCGCCTCTCCAAATGGGAGTTCCCGAATCCCGGGTTGAGTGGCTTCCGTGTCTGTGAGAGATGGGTGAGAGCCTTGCCCTGGGACTTTTAACAGTCCCTTGGGAGCTGTGAGTGTTCCCGGGTGGGGGGGGGGGTCTAGCCCCTCCGGTTTTTGCACAGTGCCCAATAACTCTGTGTTTTTTATGGCTCTTTTTTCCCCGTGTTCAAAATGCGTCAGTGTAGGTCGCCGCCATCTTGGCCCCCTCTTTATTCTTTTAGTGTTCTATACATGTATAAAATGTATACTGATCATGCCATTCACCTTTCTCCAGTTCCCACCAGTGCCCCCAAAACATTTCCTTCCCTGGTTCATTTTCCCTTTTTATTTTTTTGTTATCAAAGCCCCTGAGTCCAATTAATGCTGCCCATTTGGACATGCATATGGGGCCATCCATTAGGGGAAGAGCAACTTACCAGCATCTACATGCCTAAAGGAGAATGACTTTTTCTCCTTCAGCAGCCATCAACTGCCAATTGCTCCTTTGATAAGGGTGGGGCTCAGAGACCCTCTTCCTCAGCCATGTTGAAAATTTGAATGGCTTTATCTACAGCAGCTCTGAGTTTATACATGCAGCATACATATTCTATTCAGAAGTCAGCATTTTGCAGTCTTCCTGCCAACTTTTGAATTTTGTCCCTTCTGCATTCTTGGATGGTGGGAGGCTGATATGGATGAATACATAGCTAAGTGCTAAGAGTTATTTGTACTTTGATCAATTGTGATTCTTCTCATTAACCACTACCCACTACAAATAGAAGCTTCTCTGATCAAAGTTAAAGAGTAGCACCAGTGTCTGGGTATAAACATAAATATTTATAACACAATTTGAGAGCACAACTGCTAAGCATAATAATCATTCAGGTGCCTCATGGCCCCGGCCCAGGAACGATGACCCCTCCAGTCATAGACTTCTGATTGGATTTACATTGCTAAACATGGAATTCTTATTGTGGAGTAGGCCTTATATCCAGTCAAAATGTAGTTAGTCAATCCCACTACTTTTATGCCACAATTGCAACCAATGGGCACATCTTGCCAATTTTCTACGTTTATTTTATATTGACAAAATTGACAATTTTGAGTTTTTTTTAAGTGACATTTTGATCAAATTTCCATGTTAGGATAGAATGTAAAAGATATATTAGAGCATTTTACCAGGGGCTTCAGATTTCTGCAGATAGTTTATGTATCTATCTATATTTTGCTCCCTATTGTTATGATTTGAGCTGCATATCTCCATATGTTGAAGACATATGGAACCCCCAATACCTGTGAAAATGGCTGCATTCAGAGATAACATCCTTGTTGACAATTCAGACCACACAAAATAAGCATGCGTCTTAATATAATATGACTGATATGCTTAATTTATATCTAGAGATAGGTACATACACAGAGGAAGGACTCTAGGAGAAGTTAAAAGCAGATGTTGGGCTGGCATATTTACAAATAATGGGAAGCCAAAAATCACACACCAGAAACTAGACAAGAAGCTTTCAGAAGCAGCCAAACTATCAATGACCCAATTTTGACTCTGGCTTCTATAATTGTAAGATTAGAACTTCCTATGTTTAAGCTACTCACTTTCATGGAATTCCTGCTTGTAGTGTCAGTGAACTACAAATCTATCACAAGCATATTCTCTTAACTGCCACAAATCTTTTTCTCTGATACAATGCACCGATGTCAATAATGAGACATGTCTTACTGATATTTACATGAGATATAAATAAATGATTAGGTCATATACTGTATCTAATAAGGTTACATCTTTCACAAAGGCCAATTTTTTTCTTTATTTTTTATTTCTTCAAGTTACATCTCAATCGCAGTCCCCTCCCTATTCCCCCCTCCAGTCCCACCCTCCCACCCTCAACCCCCCATCCTCTTCCCCTTTTTAAAAAAGTTTAAGGTATATCTTATTTCCACCTACAGTTTCCCCTTTCAGTCCAACAAATGGCTCTTTCTCTTATAATAATAAATGCAATACAAAACAACAGAGGTAATTAAGCCATAGTTATGAGGGTTATATGGCTTAGTGCACATTCCCAATGTCCAGTCCATATGTATTGGGCACCTGACTTTAACATTCTACTATCTAACCATCTCCATGAGTTTAAAGTTCTATATCTAACTCAACATTCATACTAACTTGCAACACAATTTTAAAAGCATCTTCTTAGGTCTACAACACTCTCTTGACTCCTAAACAACTCAAAATTTAATTATGAGACTCTAGCTATCTGTTCTTCAACCACCTCAGAGATCTGAGAGGGATAAATATATCTGATTTTATAGGAAGTACAGGGCTTTCAGCTTCCAAAACTAAGAAATGACATACCAGTGGCTGCCTGGACAGTTCCCATTTTCTCTCCATACATTACAGCATCGATCTTCAGTCATTTAGCCCTGTTTCTCTGACAGACATTGGTTGTAGAGCAGGGGTTATGAAGGACTTGCCTGAAGAGCTAGGCTGTCAACTTACCTCCTTCCAGGTTTTGTCCTTTTTGGACAGCATTCTCACAGAGGCCAATTTATTATGGAATAAAAAAAAGCCTTTTTCTGAGATTCATAAATTATATTGGCTATTGATAAGGCCCAGTACCTAATTTTATATTTATAAGTTGATGTTTGTCTAAATGAGAGTATCCTATTCACTTTATCTAGGATTTGGACTCCAAAAAGACTGGGCCTACCCTTTAACTTAACTTTTGTTGTAATCTTTGATGTAAGATTCAATACAGTTATATATATCCCCTTTCTTACTAACATGCTTTCAAATTAATTGTTCTTATAAGTAGCAATCATTAAAAAACCCTCAAAGCAAGCACTAACAAACAAAATGAGCAACTCTAAATACAGAATGTTCTAGGCCCAGTGGGATTCCAAAATGAGGACAAGAAGACTTTTCTAGTAGGCACCAAGTGGTGGTTTTAATTTCTGTTTATTCACTTATTCTTTGACTGCAGATTTTTGCTTCAGGTGAATTACCCCAGGGAGAAAGCCCATTTGTGATGCTCCTATGTTCCCACCATTTTTTCCAAGTTGTAAAATGCAATTACTTTGGAGAAAAGAAGGATTGAAATAAAAACCATATTCATTAGTATATCTCAATGGAAGCAACCTGTCTTATTGTCTGCACTCATTAGGAGCAAACATCAACAGTGATCCAGAATTTACCTCATCAATTAGGTAATAGAATCATGCACATCCCCAGTCCTCTAGTTCAGAAGGGGATAAGCCATGGCATTCTAAGCTGAACTGGCAGTGGCTCTGGCGACTTTCTGCATTGAAAATTCATGTGCTTCTCTCCAACATGGACCCTCCTCTCACTTGGTGTTACAGTAAACCATCTTCAGGTTTTGCAAGTACTTACTTAAATATTCTCTATGAAGAAGAGCAGAGATTGTAAATAATGCTGTACAGAGTTGGAGACAGTAGGTTCCTTCTTAGAAAATGAGATCCTGTGTATTTATACTTTTTCTTCTTTGCCTTGGCTAACAACATCCTTGTATTTTTCTAAGTGCTAATGAGGAACAGGAAGTATGACATGCATGTACCTCCTGATGTTTTGTTTTGTGAGCAGTACATGGCTTTTGCCTGGCGCTATGTAGCCACTTACTCTTCAGTAATATGTTCATGAGAAACACTATCTTAGGGTTTCCTGGATTTACTCATTCATAGCAGGGCTCAAGAGAGTACCAAGACTGGAAGTTCAGAAGAAAGAATTAGGAATTCCTCCCTCTTTGAAATCTATTTGTAGACAATAACTGCTTTGTTCGCTCTCTAATATGCAGTCAGTATCTGCAACATGCAGGCTGATATTTTAGGTCTTCTTCCTAACTGGCTGCCACAATTCTTCTTTTTCTCTTATCTGTTATCCCTGTCTCCAATCATAGGTACAATCTATTTTCCTAGCATTAGATACAATTTTGCATTCTCATTCACTTACACCACTTAAGGGCAATGATTATGGATGTTGGTATACAAGTCATAGGTATAGTTCTTGAATGGTCTACAGGATTCTATTTTCTCCTTGGAATCTAGTTGCCATTCTGGATTTCAGTTCAGATTATTCCAGACAGAGAGTGAGAAAGGGCGGGGGAGAGGAAGTGTTTCATGGATTAAGGACCATATGGAGGGTGACCAGAATCTCAAAGATGAGGCCATGGCTAGAGACATGTGGAATGATCTAGAGGCTCATCCTGCCTAGTCCACCTGTCACATAAACATAGATAGCAGGGGAAATAAGACAATGCCTTATGTTCAACAGTTGCACAGAACTGTCATAGCTTTATGGTAAACCCACAGGACAATCAAAACTTTATGATAAACCCTCAGAATTATGAGAGCTGTCCACCTAACCGTGAGACTATCAGAAATGTGTGATCAACTTACAAAAGCACCATAACTGTCCAGACAACTTACATCTAGAACTCAGTGGTCTGCCAACAGAACCATTAGAACTATCCAGCTGACCCATAGAACTATCAGAACTGTATGATGAATCCACCCAAACCATCAGAACTGTTCAATAAACCTATCAAACCACAAGCACAAGAACTCTCTGTTCAACTCAAAGAACCAACAAAACTATCCAGCTGAGCCACAGAAGAACTGTATAGCCACCCTAAAGATCTATTAGAACTTTGTGGTAGACCCAAGGAATCACCAGAGCCATCCAGTTGAAGAATAGAACCAATAGAACTATATGAGTGAGTCATGGAGCCTTTGGAACTGTTCAGTCAACCCACAGAACTATCAGAAGTGGTAATATAGCATTGTTTTGACACTCCAGGTGTATAGGTTTGCTACACAGAAATAGATAGTATACTTCTTTTACCAGTAATTGCTAATAATTTTAGAAGTAAAGACATAGAAGGCCTACTTGGACACTCACTCAAATTACGTTCTCCAGACATCTTCATTTGTAACAGAGATAGTATTTAAAACATCACCATCCACCCCTAGGTTTACTTGTCCATTGAATTAAAGCACTGGATAAGAAGAAAATAATATTCATAATATGCATTGTCTGGCTACAACTCTCCAACTGGAAAATGCTTATTTAAATGCAAGCATACACAGATATGTATAATGTGTGTGCATGGAGAGGCCAGAGAACAACCTCAGGTGTTATTCTCAGGAAAGTCATCCCTTTCCTTTGAGACAGGTCTTTCATCAACCTAGAATTTACTGGTATGCCAGAGAGACCCAGGGATCCTTCTGCCTCTGTCTTTCTACTGCTGGGATTGCAAGCATCCCTACCATGTTCAGGATTAAAACAAACAAACAAACAACTATAGAAATAGATATGTAACATGGGTAGGGGGAAGCCCACAGGTGTCAACCCTACAAAAACAAACAAAAAAAAAACTGCAGACTACTGAGGCTGTTGAGATGGGAGAAATAGTTGTCCCTAGGGAAGAACATACCAATTAATTATCCACCATCAAATGGTGCCTGAAACCATAGATGCAAGTAACATTGTACAGAGTAAACATGTTGTATTTAGGTATATATGTATATACCTATATGTACATAACAATAATAAATGAAAAAAAGGCCATGCATTTAAGAGACCAAGGATGGGTATGTGGGAGGGTTGAGAAGGAGGAAAGGGAAAGGGGAATGATGTAATTATACTATAACTTCAAAATAATCAATAATAATATAGTATTTATATTAACTTTTAGAGAATTTCATATAATTTACCTTTATCATATTTACCTCCCTTTGGTTTTTTGCTTTTGTTTTTTAAAGATGAGACTATCTTGAAACAGATGTATGGATACTCTAGCTCTTACAATCTTTCCTATCCCCTTTCTCTGATATTCCATGAGTCTTATGTGCAGGGGTTGTATTATAAATGTACTAACTGGAGATAGAGACCCCACAGATAGTTGATCTCTGTATTTTTAACAGTTGTGGCTTTTTGTAGTGGTCTTCATCTGCTGCAAAAAGAAGCTTCTTTGATGAGGGAGGAGAGCTGTACTTATCTGTGGATATAAATATATTTAGATGCAGATAGAGGTTATACTGATTTAGGGAAGTAGAAGTAGTAGGTTCTCCTTTAGAGTCCATGGCCTTAACAGCCATAGGTAGTTAACTAAATTTATACTGCCAGGAATGAATTCCCTTCTGTTGAGGGAGCCTTAAGTCTAGTTAAGTAACTGTTGGTTACTCTGAGAATGTGCCTATGGTGGAGATTCAGATTTTTTAGGAGGCATGGTTTTCTGAATGAATGTGCTTTTTTGTTTTGGTCTCAAAAATGGTTTGTGGGGGTGCTTGGCACACCACTGAAAACAGACTCATGAAAGAGGCATATGAAACATCCTGATGAAAGAGCACTCATTATGTTTTACAAGCCAGAAAACTGTCATGTATGGGGAACATATTTACATCCTTTGATGGACAGACTCCTTGGCCAGCTTGTGATTTTGGTCAACAGGAAGTACCTTGAGTTAAAGGTGTGAAGTTGGCCAATTGGAAGATGTTTTTGTACAGGTATAAAGAGAAGGCCCCAGAAATGCAGAGGGGTTTTTTGCTTGGCATCACTTCTCATTGCTGCTTCACTTTGAAAGATTCCAGACAATACTTTGAGACTTAGTTCTTCTTAGACTGGCTGCTGCCTTTGCTAGTGAAGATCGCAGCCCAGGTTGGGCTGAAGAGATTGCAACCCTAAGCAGGGGTGCAGCAACTGTTGTCACCGCTGATGCCAATACCAGAGTCGCAAAAGCTGCTGCTTCTTTGGCTGTCTGTGATGGTGTTGTTTGCTGTGCTCCTGTTGCTGACTGTATCTGTTCCTGTATATGCTGTTTGGCTGGACTGCTGACTACTTGTCCCAAGGACCCATGCCTGAGGACCTATAAAAGTATCCTTTCTTCCATGCCTTGGGTTGGTGGACTGGAAGGTGTTTACAGTTATTAATAAATAATTTAAAAATACACCTTCAAGTGCCACAATTGCACCTTTTGAAATATCTTACTATGTTACTTATTGTTGTGGCTTGTTGATGTGTGGTGTTAATGTCACATCATTATAACATAGGAACAACTATTGATAGATATTTAGGAAGCCATTCTCAGATAATTTTAATGAGATATAATTCATATACCATAAAACTTACTTATTTAAAGTATATTTAAAAGTATCATCATAATCTAACTTGGTAGTATTGTCGTTAATCCTATAGCCACTAACAGTCACTCCTCATTTTGTCCTTATTCTAAACTTTGAGAAATCATCAATCTGTCTTCTGTCTCTATAGAATTATCTAAATGATTATTCTATATAAGTTCCATATATATCCATATACTCTTTCAAATAATAATTTTATTAATTATTTGACAATGTATTTTGAGTTCATTCACCTTTTTGTCCCCCCCCCCCCAACTTCCCCTGAGGTTATCTCACCCAACTCCTTCTCAACTTTATATCCTTAAAAGAAATATAACCTGTAGAAAGAAGGCTAATTAAATTATTACTTAATACTTATATTATCATTAATTGGTTGGTGGTAGTTAATCCTTAACCCACCATTATAAATGAGCACACAGACATCACATAGATTTTATCAAGCCTTGGCCAGAATTGTGTAATCTTAGCCCATCTAAGCTAGCTCTTAATTCTATTTCTCAAATATAACCCCATATATACATATGTTCCCTTGGATTGATATCCTCCATGCTATGTTGATGTTCCAGACCATTTGGAATGATGTTCTTTTCTCTATCCCATGGCATGTGCCCTCCTTCTTCCTACTCCTGGGTTTTTTTCCCCATCAACCTCTCTGCTTCAGAAGCCCATGCACCTTAGTCCTGCCTATCTCTGTCTTTGCCCAATCTCAGGCCTCTGTAATTATTTAACCAATCAGAGACAATGTAAGTAACAGACAACAAGCAGAACCAATTAATTAACATTTAGAATGCTTAACATCACCCCATCAATTCCCTCTTTTTGTCTAATAAAAAGGCTAAATATTTTAAGTCATATAGTAAAAACAGGAAGAATATGAAACAATCAAGAAAACCATATATAAAAGTTACATACATAATGTTTAGCCTATTTGTATCAGGAAATCTTGAAGAATAAAAAAAAATCATCTATCTTGGTGTGTCTAAAGTTCTGAACCTAAACATTTTCTATCATATCCCATATTTACAGACCTAAAGATTTTATTTAGACTTGAAAATATCCTTTTAAATCCTAAACAACTCAAATTCAATAGAAATTTTATAGCTATTATACCTTCATCAAAGACATAAGGAGGGATAAAGGCATTATTTAAGTGAGTAAGAAGTATAAGAGAGCAGCTTCCGAAATGGAAAAAATGATAGTTTGCTGCCTAGACAGACCTAAATATCTCCTGATACCTTTGGAGCATCATCTTTAGCCTTCTGGCCAAGCATTTCTCACAGACTAAATTGTGCAGCAGGAAATAAGAAGGATTTTCCCACTCTGTCTCTGCAGAATCAGGCCAGCAACTTACCTGCATTTAAGCTCTGGTCCATTTTTGGACTGTATATAGTTTGTTGAGAGAGCAGGGGCATTTTTGTCCAGTAGGAATTACCTCTTGATGGAGATTTCTTTTTGGTGTTCATTGTCTTCTTCCAATTCAAATGGGAGCTGTCAGGAGCTGACTATCTTAAGTCAAACAATTCTCAAAATAATAAAACATCTTTAAATCCCATTTTCTTATGTCTATGAGGGTTTTGAAGTCATCTATTGATTTATTTATAAATCTATATGCTATCTCTCTCTATATCTATCTTTGAACAAACTGTATATTTTTAGACATTTACTATTTGTTTATCCTAGTAATCCTATTTTGTGATAAATTAAGACTCTTACTGACATGACCAGGAGCTTGACTGGCCACCAATCAACCTGTATTACACAGACTCCTAAATAGATTGCAATAGCAACCCATAAAAGGGTTGGAAGTAAACCTGTACTTTTAAATGAGTTGTATAGGCACAATACCTTATATAAGAGTTGAAATATACATGTGTCAAAATATAAAATTTTATACCAATGAAACAAAATTAATCTTATTTTTATAAATATACAAAATTCTATATCAATATATCAAAAGATAACTTATTTTGAGAATAACAATAGTTTTAAGTTTCAGAGAAGATTCAATAATCTACCCTTATATCTTATTATTTCTATATTATATACATATATTCCCCTATTTTTAAAAGTCTTTTCCTCCTTATAAGAGAGAAAGAAGGATAGAGAAAAGAAAAAAAGAGAGAAATCCCTACATCTAACTTCCTATACCTTGCTTAACAAGACCATTGTACAACTTGTAACCAGTTCCCCTAAATGGCAATATCTATGACCAAAAAAAAAAAAAAAAAAGAAAAATCATCCACCCCACCTTTTGGGAATGGGATGTTGCTCTCTTAAAATTACTTTCTGCTGATTTGGGATGCAGGAAACCTGTTTGGGGACCCAAATAAAATGGAAAAGTGGTTAAGTAAGTTGATAGTAACATTGGTTGTCTAGTCTCTATGTGCTCAGCAATTTGAATGTCCTGAGCAGTTTGTAGCCCAAAGGTGGACTTGGATAAGAAAGTCCAGAGCTTTATTGAAGTCCTGTATGGAACAGTCTGTGAGGCTGGATCATCTTAGCAAACTGTTTTGAAGTTGTTCTGGATGCAGAATTTGGAGGAAACAGTTATTGAGGAAGTCTGTGAGGCTGGATCATTTACGGTTTTCTTGTCTTCTTTGGTGTCTGGTTCTTTTGTTCTGAAAATATATAATTTCTCACAAGTAACATCTCTCTCTCTCTCTCTTCTTTTGAGACAGAATTTCTCTGTATCCTTGTCCTGGATTCACTTTGTAGACCAGGCTGACCTTGAATTCAGAGCCATCTGTCTCTGCCTCCCAAGTGCTGGAAATAAAGGCATGCACCATCACACCTGTCTCCTAACAAATCTCTTTTAGGAACAAAATGCCGTTTGAAACCAGTTCTCCTGTGGGAGTCCCATACCTAAGGAGATTGGCTTGTGACCCCTTTCTCTTTATATAAATTTAAGATTATGTGTATTTATCCATTAGATCAGTAAAGACATTATTAAATTTAACATCAAGGAAAATAATGTGTCATTTTTGAATTCTAAACTATCTTTAGTAAGTAACCTTATCTTATCAGCAGGGTTCCTGCCCTGCTTTTATTGTTTAGACTAGGCTGGTCTAGAATAAGAGATCTGCCTGTTTCTGCCTCCAGTATGATGGGATTAAGGGCATGTGCCATTGTTGCTCTGCTCAAAAATTTCACTTAAATCATGGATATTAGTAATTCTATAACCCAGAAAGCAACTTAGAATTGTACTGATAATTTGAAATCTGCCCAAAATCTTCAAAAATCTCTTATGTTTTAGCAAATGCCAAACCAGAACAAATATCCTTTCTACCTCAGGAAAATGAAAGACATCTAAACAAAAATCAAGCAAAGAAACAACATTCCAAAAACCTTGGTATAACCATGCCATCCTATATCATAATTTTGTTCATCATTCCTTGAATTTAGCTTTGACTGTATTTCCTTGGTGGACCTTTCCCAGATAGTCCTGACAAGCACCTAGTAGTCAGGGAGCTCTGAGCTCCAGCTGCCATCAATGTTGTCTCTTCTATCAGGAAGGGCCTCCCTCCTTCCTCCATTGTCATTGCCAGCAACTTGGCATTCCATCTGTAAGCTCTCTCCTTTAACTTATCCTAGTCAGATCTTTCTCAAAAAGTATACACAGAACCACAATTGTCAATGTAAAAATCATCTGCATTCTAAGAGAAACAAACTCAATTGGAATCCACCCACGTACACACTACAATATTGCTAACCTTTGCCCTACTTACCACCCTATCCCTTGGACTAGCCTACGAATGAACGCACAAAGGATTGGAGTGAGACAAATAATTGGTAATTAGTTTAATTAAAATTAGTGATTTCGACTCATTAGAATGTGTTTACTCACAATTACCAAAATGACCCCCACATTCATCAATCTACTTTTGGCCTTCTCCCTATGCCTACTAGGAACACTAATATTCCGACACCACCTTATATCTACCCTCTTATGTCTAGAAGGCATAATACTATCCCTATTTATTACAATCTCTCTATTCGCCATAAACTTCAACACACTAATCCCCCTATCAATCCCCACTACAATCCTGGTATTTGCAGCATGTGAGGCAGCAGTAGGACTAGCCCTGTTAGTAAAAATCTCAAACACATATGGCACAGACCACGTACAAAATTTAAACCTACTTCAATGTTAAAAATTATTTTACCATCCATTATGCTCCTCCCCCTCACTTGACTATCAAACAAAAAAACACTATGAATCAGCATCACATCACATAGTTTCTTAATTAGCCTCATCAGCCTAAAACTACTACACCAAAACAACGAAAGCATAAACTTCTCCACCATAATCTCCGCAGACCCCCTATCCACCCCACTATTAATCCTCACAACATGATTACTCCCACTCACCCTACTTGCCAGCCAAAACCACATCAAACATGAAACCATTACACACAAAAAATTCTTCATCTCCACACTCATCTCACTCCAAATTCTCCTAATCCTAGCCTTCTCAGCCTCAGAACTGACTATATTTTATGTGATATTTGAAGCCACCATAATCCCTACACTAATCATTATTACCCGCTGAGGCAACCAAACAGAACGCTTAAACGCAGGACTCTATTTTCTATTCTACACCTTAATGGGATCCATTCCTCTACTAATCGGTTTTATCTCCCTATATAATCATCTAGGCTCCCTAAACCTCACCCTATTATCCTTAAACCACCCACACCTTGAAAACTCATGATCTAACTGCATTTTATGGTTAGCCTGTATAATAGCCTTCATGGTCAAAATACCGCTCTACGGACTTCATTTGTGACTCCCAAAAGCCCACGTCGAGGCCCCAATTGCAGGATCCATAGTCCTAGCAGCAATCCTACTTAAACTTGGGGGGTATGGAATAATACGAGTATCTGTACTCCTTGACCCAATAACCAAGACTATAGCTTATCCATTCATCATACTGTCCCTATGAGGAATAATCATAACGAGTTGTATCTGCCTACGACAGACAGACCTCAAATCCCTAATCGCTTACTCATCAGTAAGTCATATAGCATTAGTCATTACAGGTATTATAATTCAAACACCCTGAAGCTTTATAGGAGCAACCGCATTAATAATCTCCCACGGACTAACTTCCTCCCTACTATTCTGCTTAGCCAATACCAACTACGAACGAACCCATAGCCGAACAATAATCTTAACACGTGGACTTCAAACCCTATTTCCACTTATAGGAACATGATGAATCTTAGCTAGCCTAACTAACCTAGCCATCCCCCCTTCAATTAACCTAATCGGCGAACTAATAATCGCAACATCAACATTCTCATGATCTAACCCATCCATCCTCCTAACAGGAACCAATATTGTAGTCACAGCCCTATATTCACTCTACATTATTACCTCTACACAACGGGGTAAACTAACCAACCACATTATCAACCTCCAACCAACGCACACACGAGAATCGTCTTTAATAGTACTTCACATTCTTCCACTTATTCTTCTTACCCTTAACCCCAAATACATTTTGGGACCCACACTATGTAAATATAGTTTAATAAAAACATCAGACTGTGAACCTGAAAATAGGAAATAAGCCCCCTTATGTACCAAGAAAGAAGCAAGAACTGCTAACTCATGCAACCATGTATAAAAACAAGGCTTTCTTACTTTTATAGGATAGAAGTTATCCACTGGTCTTAGGAGCCAAAAACTTGGTGCAACTCCAAATAAAAGTAATCAATATGCTCTCCTCATCTATTGGCCTAATTCTAATTACCCTATTAATACCTATCCTTGTATCAACCACTAAATCTACTAAATTAATAAACTTCACACATCTCACCACATCAACCATTAAACATGCTTTCTTCCTCAGCCTCATCCCCATACTTATACTCTCCTATAATAACACCGAATTTACAATTACTAGCTGACATTGAATTACAATCAACACAATTAAACTCTCCATTAGCCTCAAAATTGATTTCTTTTCTATCTCATTTATGTCCGTAGCACTATTCGTCACATGATCAATCATAGAATTCTCCTCATGATACATACACTCAGACCCAAACCTAAATCGCTTCATCAAGTACCTCCTACTATTTCTAATTACAATACTTATCCTCACCTCAGCAAACAACCTATTTCAACTATTCATCGGGTGAGAAGGGGTAGGGATTATATCCTTCCTACTAATTGGGTGATGATACGGCCGAGCAGACTCTAACACAGCAGCACTACAAGCCATACTATATAACCGCATTGGAGATATTGGGTTCATTATAGCTATAGCATGATTCTGCCTTAACTCCAACTCATGAGAACTGCAACAGATTATATCCACCAACAATAACAACCTACTCCCCCTTACAGGATTACTAATTGCAGCCACAGGCAAATCAGCACAATTTGGACTTCACCCCTGACTCCCATCAGCCATAGAAGGCCCAACCCCAGTATCAGCACTTCTCCACTCCAGCACAATAGTGGTAGCAGGAATCTTTTTAATAATCCGATTCTCCCCTATAACCTCTGAAAACAATATTATTCTAACCTCAATACTATGTCTAGGCTCAACCACAACCCTATTCACAGCTATCTGTGCACTAACCCAAAATGATATCAAAAAAATTGTGGCTTTTTCTACATCCAGCCAATTAGGCCTAATAATAGTGACACTAGGGATTAACCAACCACACTTAGCCTTCCTCCACATCTGCACACACGCATTCTTCAAGGCTATGCTCTTCATATGCTCTGGATCAATCATCCACAACCTAAACAACGAACAAGATATCCGAAAAATAGGGGGAATAATGTATACCCTTCCATTCACATCATCTTGTCTAATAATCGGAACCCTAGCACTCACCGGAATACCATTTATAACCGGCTTCTACTCAAAAGACCACATCATTGAAGCCATTAATGCGTCTTATACCAACGCCTGAGCCCTAACAATTACACTTATCGCCACATCCATAACAGCCGCTTATAGTATGCGAATCATCTATTTCGTCACTATAGGCCACCCCCGATTCCCTCCCTCAACTTCAATGGACGAATCATCCCCAGAACTTATTAACCCAATCAAACGACTAGCACTAGGGAGCATCATTGCTGGATACCTAATATTCAACTACACCCCACCAACAACAAGCCCAATCCTAACAATACCAATACCCCTTAAAATAGCAGCCCTTACAATAACCATTCTAGGATCCCTAATAGCATATGAACTCAACAATCTAACCTTTATACTCAATCACAAAAACCACCAAACATATCTATTCCCCACATTATTAGGATACTTCCCCACTATCTTTCACCGAACTATCCCCAAAAACACACTAGCCGCATGTCTAAACCTGGCCTCCAACCTCCTAGATCAACTATGGGTAGAAAAACTAATCCCTAAATCTATCTCAACCACCCATGTAAACTTATCCAAAACAATCTCAAACCAAAAAGGCCTATTAAAAATTTACTTCATATCACTCTTCATTACCCTATTAACTATTCCCCTATTACTAACAATCTATCACCCCGAATAATCTCAATAATAACAAAAATACCAGCAAATAAAGATCACCCAGCCACAAGCATCAACCAGACCGCACAATTATATAAAACAGCCACCCCAGACCCCCCCTCCACAACAACACCAAAATCATAAATCTCAAAAGCAGCCCAATTATCCATAACACAAATTTCTACACCCAAATCCAATATAACAGATTTACCCACCACACACATAATATATGACTCAACAAAAATACCAGCAACAACACTCATATAGCCTACCAAGCCAAGACCCCAGACCTCAGGGTACTCCTCAGTAGCCATGGCCGTAGTATAGCCAAAAACAACCATCATACCCCCTAAATAAATTAAAAATACAAGTAAACCTAAAAAAGACCCCCCTAGACCTAACACCATAACACAACCCACACAACCACCAACAATAAGACATAGTCCACCATAAATAGGAGAAGGCTTCAAAGCCAACCCCAAACAGCAAACCACAAGTAAAACACTCATAGCAATAATTAAATTATTCATTACTCCTACATAGCACTTAACTATGACTAAAGACATGAAAAATCATCGTTGTAATTCAACTATAGGAACACTAATGAAAATTATACGAAAATCACACCCACTTATCAAATTAATCAATAACTCATTCATTGACTTACCAACTCCCTCAAACATTTCATCATGATGAAACTTCGGCTCACTCCTAGGAATCTGCCTAACACTACAAATCACCACTGGCTTATTTTTAGCTATACATTATTCATCAGACACATCAACCGCCTTTTCATCAGTGGCCCACATCTGCCAAGACGTGAACTACGGCTGATTAATCCGCTACATACATGCAAACGGGGCCTCTTTATTCTTCATCTGCTTATTCCTACATATCGGCCGAGGAATTTACTACGGCTCTTACACTCTCACCAAAACATGAAACATCGGAGTCATCCTCCTGCTCGCAACCATGACCACAGCATTCGTAGGCTATGTACTTCCATGAGGACAGATATCCTTCTGAGGGGCTACAGTTATTACCAACCTCTTATCTGCAATCCCATACATTGGAACAACCATAGTAGAATGAATTTGAGGGGGGTTCTCAGTTAACAAAGCCACCTTAACACGCTTTTTCGCACTTCACTTCATCTTACCATTCATCATCGCAACCCTGGCAATAGTACATCTCCTATTTCTACACGAAACCGGCTCAAGCAACCCCACAGGCCTAGACTCAAATTCAGATAAAATTCCATTTCACCCCTACTATTCCGCAAAGGACCTCCTAGGGGTCCTAATCCTTCTCACCCTCCTAACAACTATAACCCTACTATACCCAGACCTATTAATAGACCCAGACAACTATACCCCAGCCAACCCACTTAACACCCCATCACACATCAAACCAGAATGATATTTCCTATTTGCCTATGCTATCCTACGATCAATTCCTAACAAACTAGGAGGGGTAGTAGCTATGATTATATCAATCCTAATCCTAACCCTACTCCCCATACTCCGAGCATCAAAGCAACAAGCACTCACATTCCGACCAATCTCTCAAATCATATTCTGAGCCCTAGTGGCCAACATCCTTATCCTCACCTGAATCGGAAGCCAACCAGTAGAATACCCATTCACCATCATTGGACAACTAGCCTCAGCAAGCTACTTTATCATCATCTTAATCCTCATGCCAATCTCAAGCATCATCGAAAACAACCTATTAAAACTAAACACATGCCCTAATAGTATAAGTATTACCATGGTCTTGTAAACCATAAATGAGGAACCACCCTCTTAAGGCATCAAGAAGGAAGACTTCTCCCCATCATCAGCCCCCAAAGCTGATATTTTAATTAAACTACTTCCTGTACATAAATTTATATAGTACACTAATACATTAATGTATATCGTACATTAAATTATCTTCCACTAGCATATAAGCATGTATTTCCAATGTATGTTCTAAGACATTTAACTTTAACTCCCCTATAAAGAATCAACAACATGTATATTCTTACCAACTTATATATCAATGTTTTATCCAACAGGTGTCCAATATCCCCATACCCCATTAAGTCATAACCCTGCTCGTCCAAATGGATATCCCCTTCCTCATTTGGTCGCAATTTCTACCATCCTCCGAGAAACCATCAACCCGCCCACCTCTGCCCCTCTTCTCGCTCCGGGCCCATTAAACTTGGGGGTAGCTAATATGAAACTTTATCAGACATCTGGTTCTTACTTCAGGGCCATCCCATGCGTAATCGCCCACACGTTCCCCTTAAATAAGACATCTCGATGGTTACGGGTCTAATCAGCCCATGCCCAACATAACTGTGGTGTCATGCATTTGGTATTTTTTCTCTTTCGGATGCTGTGACTCACCATAGCCGTCAAGGCATGAAGGTCACCTTAAAGTCTAGCTGGACTTCTCATTAAGGATCATTTATCCGCACCAACACCCACCCAGGGACATACTTTTAATGCTTTTGTAGACATAATATATTTTAGACTGCGGTTTTCACAGTCAAACCCCCCCCTCTCCCCCATCCTTTGCCAAACCCCTAAAACAAAGAATTTTTTTCCATCTATTCTAAGGTTTCCGTCCAAACTAACCCAGATTTTAGTATTGGTAAAATAAACAATATAAATTTACATCTACCGAATTCAAACTCACTAGGTAAAAAAATTTCAGGTGCCTTTTTCCTATCAACATGTCAATGTAGCTTAACCAAAGCAAAGCACTGAAGATGCTTAGATGGGCGCCATACCCCATAGACAAAAAGGTTTGGTCCTGGCCTTATAATTAGTTAAAGGTAAGATTACACATGCAAGTATCCCCAACCCAGTGTCAACTCCCTCATGATCAGAAATTTGAGGAGAGGGTATCAAGCACATCATAAATGATAGCTAGAGACACCTTGCCTAGCCACACCCCCACGGGACTCAGCAGTGATAAATATTAAGCAATAAACGAAAGTTTGACTTAACTATACCCCTCAGGGTTGGTAAATTTCGTGCCAGCCACCGCGGCCATACGATTGACCCAAATTAATTATCCCCGGCGTAAAACGTGTTGTTTATATGAGCAATAGGATTGAGACCCAACTAATACGTAAAAATTCATTGTTAGGACATAAATAATCAATAACGAAAGTAATCCTAAGAAATAAATACACGAAAGCTAAGATCCAAACTGGGATTAGATACCCCACTATGCTTAGCCGTAAACTTAAGTAGTTAATCTAACGAAACCACTTGCCAGAGAACTACTAGCCACAGCTTAAAACTCAAAGGACTTGGCGGTACTTTATATCCATCTAGAGGAGCCTGTTCTATAATCGATATACCCCGCTCCACCTTACCATTTCTTGCTAATTCAGCCTATATACCGCCATCTTCAGCAAACCCTAAAAAGGAACACTAGTAAGCACAAGAACAATCATAAAAACGTTAGGTCAAGGTGTAGCTAATGAAATGGGAAGCAATGGGCTACATTTTCTTTCAAAGAACAATTACGTTGTGAATTACTCCATTTTTAATCTAAGGGGTTAATTTCATTCCTAAGTTCATCTAGAAAACTGTTGGCTTTTTAGTACATAAGGACAGCCTTAGCTCTCCACATTCGCTGCAAGGCAGTAGCTTTTGTTAAGGCAGCCGCACCTTTGAAATGCATTCGGGTTCAGTTCCCTGCTTTTTAGCTAGGAAACCGCCTTTCACCCAGGCCTTCCCAGGATGTAAGCATGGATTCTAATTGTTGTAGTTGGGTGCCATTTGTTGAAAAAATTAAATTGTTTAACAGTATTTATATTATTTTTAATTGATTTGGCAGTTGTTAATCCTTAGGTCACCATTATAAATGACCACACAAAGATCTGATGGATTTTAATAAGTTTGGCCTGAATTGTGCAATCTTTTTTTTTTAATAATTTATTTTTTATTTCTTCAAGTTCCATCTCAATCACAATCCCCTCCCTACTCCCCCCTCCAGTCCCACCCTTCCACCCTCCTCCCCCTCAGCCCCACCATCCTCTTCCCTTCTTTTTTTTTTTTTTTTTTAGTTTAAGGTATTTATTTTTCCCCCCAACAGCTCTCCCTTTCAGTCCAAATAATGGTTCTTTTTCTTATAACTATAAATACAATACAAAACAACAGAAATAAATAGGCCACGATTATAAGAGTTATATGGCTTAGCATACATTCCCAATGTCCAGTCCATATGTATTTGGCACCTGACTTTAACATTCTACTATCTAAAGTTCTCCATGAGTTTAAAGTTCTATATCTAACTCAGCTTTCATACTAACTTGCCTCATAATTTTAAAAATATCTTCTTAGATCCAGAACACCCTCTTGATTCCTAAACAACTCAAAATTTAACTATGAGACTCTAGGTATCTATTCTTCAACCACCTCAGAGACCTGAGAGGGATAAATATATCTGATCATATAGGAAGTGCAGGGCCTGCAGCTTCCAAAACTAAAAAATGACATACCAGTGGCTGCCTGGACAGTTCCCATTTTCTCTCCATACATTACAGCATCAATCTTCAGCCATTTGGCCCCATTTCTCTGACAGACATTGGTTGTAGAGCAGGAATTATGAAGGACTTACCTACCCTGTCTTGGCAGAGCTAGGCTGTCGACTTACCTGCTGTAAATAAATTAAAGGTGACAGCTGTTCAACCTGGTTTTACAAACCTCCAAGAGTTGAAAAAACTTAGAGCTAAGGTAAAATAATGCATGGTGTTAGCCCATGCCTTTACCTCCAGCAGAGACAGGAGGATCACTATAGAGTTAGTTGTCTTATAAATTCTAGAGTTACAAGAAACAGGGTGGTGATGGTGCACACCCTTAGTCACATCATTGGGGAAGAATACACCCTTAATCCCAACACACTAGAGACAGAAACAGGCAGATCTCAGAGCTCAAGGCCACCTGATACAAAACAAACTCTAAACAGAGAAAAACTTTGATCCAGGGGTGGAGGAGCACATCTTTAATCCCATCAGTTGGAAACCACATGTCTTTGATGCCAAAATTTAGAATGCAGAGACAGGCACATAGGATTTGGAAAGATTTAAGTTTAAAAGCTACTTACAAAAGGCAGGCTGCAATTCAAGCAAATTGTCCTTTGAGATCTCAAAATATATACACTAAAGGTTTGTTTAGCTCCAAAATATCAAAATAATTTCTTCTTTAATCCGGATTGAAAGGTAATACTTTATATATTATCAAAAAACCAAATTTGCTCCAGGAAAAATATTACCTGACCCCCCCAAAAAAAGGTAATTGTCCCAGAGTTAGGATTAGGGCAGGGCTCTGTTCTTATCTTTCCAGGAGATTTAAAGCATCCATTCAAGGAATCCAGGGACAACTGGACAACGGAAACCTCAGCAGAAAACAGATCAGACACCAAAGAAGACGAGTGGCCCAGATGATCCAGCCTTGCAGACTTCTTCAATAGCAGTTTCCTCAAAAGTCTATAACCACAACAACTCAAAATCGCTAAGATCGTTCAGCTCCACAGACTACTCCAGCCAGATCTTCAGTAAAGTTCTGAAGATCAGCTTCTGTCTATGAACTTCGTAGGACATCTAAATAGCTGAGCACAAAGGGACTGAACATCAAATGATTCTCTTAACATTTTTAACCATTTTTCCATTCTTATTTGGGCCCCAAACAGGTTTACTACGTCCCAAATCAGCAGGAAGTCATTTTAAGAGAACAACGTCCCATCCCCAGAAGGTGGGGAGGGTGTTCTTCCCCTTTGGTTATTTGATAGATAATAGAAAATTTTGTTATTTAGGGGAAAAGACTACAAGCTGTTAAATGGTCTTGTTAAATGGGTTTTGGAGGTTAGACCCAGGGACTTCTCTCTTTTGCTTTTCTGTATCCTCCTTTCTCTCCTATATAGGAGTGAACAGACTTGAGAAAAATGGGACATAGACATAGTATAGGAAAGAACAAGAAAAAAGGACAGATTATTGAATATAGCTTTATACCTTTGTATACTGATACAAAATTAATATTATATTTGGCTAAATTGGTATTGATCATTGTATATTAATGCAAATTTAAGATTGTATAGGGCTACATCGGTATTGATCTTTGTATATTGATACAAAATTAAGATTATATTTGGCCACAATGGTATTGACCCTAGTATATTAATGTAAAATTAAGATTGTATTGGGCTACATAGGTACTGATCTTTGTATATTGATACAAAATTAAGATTATATTTGGCCACATTGGTATTGATCTTTGTATATTGATACAAAATTAAGGGTAACGCTTCTTAAAGGTATTGTTTGTAGTAATACTTAAAAATGAAATGTCAAGTTTTTACCTCTCGCTACCAACCGACATAAACTGTTTAGGATAATTAAGAAACGGAGACTAATAGTCATGAAAACGTGTCATTTTGTTAGTTACTATGACAGTCTATCACAGTTATTTTCTAAGCTACTCAGAAATCAAGTTGCTAAGAGACAAGCAATATTTGCTTATCTAAATATAAGAGATAGATAGGGCATCTTCAAAAACCTCAAGAGATCTGCAGAATATGGCATTCAAAGATGTTTTCTTAACTTAAGATTTTTTGATATCGAGACATGTCAGCTCCTGACAGCACCCCCTATATTACTCCAAGTAGAAGATGAGCATCGAAGAATCTCCAGTGGGAGATGATTAAATTGGTGGTAAGCCATTCTCTTGGCAAGAAAAACCACTTGCTTCAACTGTAGACAGACTTCTGTCCAAAAAGGGCAATCTTTTTTTAATGTTTATTTATTACTGCAAGTTACATCACCATCACAGTGTCCTCTTTCCACCCCTCCCAGTCCTACCCTCCCACCCTCTACCCCCTATCCCTTCCATCCTACCCCTCTGGAGTGGAGTGTCCTTACATATCAGTTCTCTCCCCCAGTTCAGCAGTCATATGAGGGCCAAGATGCTCCTCATACACTGGGGCCCTACAAGGCAGCACCACTAGGGCAATGTGTCTCATTGATAGGAAACAAAGTTTGTGTTCCTATTCCCTTTGGTGCATTGGTTGTAGTATAGCTATCCTGAACTACATGGCTAAAATCAGATTATAAGTGAATAGATGCCATGTGCATCTTTCTGAGCCTGGATTAGCTCACTCAGGATGAGCTTCTCTAGTTCCATCCATTTGGCTGCAAATTGCATGATTTTGTTGTTTCTGATGGCTGAGTAGTATTCCATTGTGTAGATGTACCACAGTTTTTTTTTTTTTTTTATCCATTCTTTGGTTGAAGGGCATCTGGGTTGTTTCCAGTTTCTAGCTATTAAAAATAAGGCTGCCATGAACATAGATGAGGAAACTTCCTTGTGATTTGGAGAGGAATCATTTGGATGTACACCCAGAAGTGGGATGGCTGGATCTTGAGGTAGAGCTATTCCAAGTTTTCTAAGATATCGCCAGACTGATTTCCACAAAGGTTGTAGTTTGCACTTCCACCAGCAATGGAGGAATGTTCCCCTTTCTCCACAACCACACCAGCATGTGCTATCATTTGAGCTTTTGATCTTAGCCATTCTGACAGAGGTGAGATGGAACCTCAGAGTCATCTTGAGTTGCATTTCTCTGATGATTAAGGATGCTGAGCATTTCTTCAAGTGTCTCTCAGTCATTAGGGATTCCTCCTTTTTGAATTCTCTGTTTAGTTTTGTTCCCCATTTTTTTGATTGGATTATTTGGTTTCTTGGCATTTAATTTCTTGAGTTCTTTGTAAAATTTGGATAGTAGCTCTCTGTCAGATGTGGGGTTTGTGAAGGTTCCCCCCCGCCGATCAGTAGGTTGCTGTTTTGTTGAATGACAGTGTCTTTTGCCTTACAGAAGCTTCTTGGTTTCATGAGGTCCCATTTATTGATTGTTGGTCTTAGAGCTTGAGCTGTTGGTGTTCTGTTCAGGAAGTTGTCACCTGTGCTGATGAGATCTAGGGTTTTCCTCACTGCCTCTTCTAATAGATTTAGTGTGTCAGGCCTTATGTGAAGGTCTTTAATCCACTTGGACTTAAGTTTTGTACAAGGTGATATGTATGGGTCTAATATCATTCTTTTATATGTCTACATCTAGTTGGACCAACACCATTTGTTAAAGATGCTGTTCTTTTTTCCATTGTATGGTTTTGCTTCTTTGACAAAAGTTAAATGACCATAGGTGTGTGGGTTCATTTCTGGGTTTTGATTCAATTCCATTGATTCACTGGTCTGTTTCTACACCAGCATCATGCTGTTTTTACTACTATTGCTCTGTTGGACAGCCTGGAATCTTGGATGGTGATACCTCCAGATGTCTTTTTATTGTACAGGATTGATTTAGCTATTCTGGGTTTTTTGTTATTCCATATGAAGTTGAGAATTGCTTTTTCCAGGTATATAAAGGATTGTGGTGGTATTTTGATAGAAATTGCTTGAAAATGCGTATTGCTTTTGGCAGAATGGCCATTTTTATTATGTTGATCCTACCTATCCATGAGCATGGGAGATCTTTCCATCTTCTGGTGGCCTCTTCAATTTCTTTCTTCAAGGACTTGAAGTTCTTGTCATACAGGTTTTTCCCTTGCTTGGTTAGAGTTATCCCCATTTTTATACTGTTTGTGGCTATTGTGAAGGGTGTTGTTTCCCTAATTTCATTCTCAGCCCATTTATTTGTTGTATAAAGAAGGGCTTTTGATTTTTGAATTAATTTTGTATCCAGCCACCTTGCTGAAGGTGTTTATCAGCTATAAGAGTTCTCTGGTGGAATTTTTGGGGTTTCTTATGTGTACTATCATATTGTCTGCAAATAAGGATAATTTGACTTCTTTGTTTCCAATTTGTATCCCCTTGATCTCCTTTAGCTGTCTTATTGCTCTAGCAAGAACTTCCAGCACTATGTTGAAGAGATATGGTGAAAGTGGACATCCTTGTCTTCTCCCTGAGTTTAGAGGAAGTGCTTCAAGTTTCTCTCCATTTAATTTGATGTTGGCTACAGGCTTGCCATATATCGCCTTTATTATTTCTATGTATGGTCCTTGTATGCCTGGACTTTCAGCAGGAAGGAATGTTGGATTTTGTCAAATGCTTTTTCAGCATCTAGTGAGATGATCATGTGGTATTTTTCTTTCACCTTGTTTATATGGTGAATTACTGATGGATTTTCATATGTTAAACCATCCTTGCATTCATGGGATGAAGCCTACTTGATCATGTTGTATGATACTTTTGATGTGTTCTTGGATTCAGTTTGCCAGTATTTTATTAAGTATTTTTGCATCTATGTTCATGAGGGAGATTGATCTGAAGTTCTCTTTCTTTGTTGGGTCTTTGTGTGGTTTAGGAATCAGTGTGACTGTGGCCTCATAGAATGAGTTTGGCAGTGTTCCTTCTGATTCTATTTTGTGGAAGAGTTTGAAGAGTATCGATATTACCTCTTCTTTGAAGGTCTGGTAGAATTCTGTGCTGAAACCATCTGGCCTGGGCTTTTTTTTTTTTTTTTTTTTTGGTTGGGTGATTTTTAATGACTGTTTCTATTTCCTTAGGAGTTATAGGGCTGTTTAATCTGTTAACCTGATCTAGATTTAACTTTGGTAGGTAGAATCTATCAAGAAAATTGTCCATTTTGCTTAGGTTTTCAAATTTGGTAGAGTATAGATTTTTAAAGTAAGACGTAAATATTCTCTGGATTTCCTCAATGTCTGTTGTTATTTCTCCCTTTTCATTTCTTATTTTGTTGTTTTGGGTCTTTTTCCTCTGCCTTTAGTTAATTTGGCTAAGGGTTTGTCTATTTTGTTGATTTTCTCAAAGAACCAACTTTTGCTTTTATTGATTCTTTGTATTGTTCTTTTTGTTTCTGAGTTGTTGATTTCATCTCTAAGTTTGATGATTTCCTGCCTTCTGCTCCTCCTGGGAGTATTTGCTTCTTTTTTCCCAGTTCTTTCAGTTTTGATGTGAATTTGGTAATATGAGCTGTTACAATTTTCTTTTTGAAGACACTTAGTGCTATGAACTTTCCTCATAGCACTGCTTTTATTGTGTCCCATAGGTTTGAGTATGTTGTGCCTTCATTTTTGTTGGATTTTATGAAGTCTTTGATTTCCTTCTTAATTTCTTCCCTGACCCAGTAGTCATCCAGTAAAGGGTTGTTCAGTTTCCATGAGTGTATAGGCTTTCTGTTATTTGTCTTGTTTTTGAAGCCCAGCTTTATTCCACAGTGGTCTGATAAGATACAAAGGGTTATTTTAATTTCCTTGCATCTGTTGAGGCTTGCTTTGTGTCTGACTATATGGTCGATTTTGGAGAAGTTCCATGTGGTGCTGAGAAGAAGGTGTATTCTTTTGTGTTTGGGTGAAACGTCCTGTAGATATCTGTTAGGTCCATTTGGTTCATGACCTCTATTAGACTCATTATTTCTCTGTATGGTTTCTTACTTGATGACCTGTCCATTGTTGTGAGTGGGGTGTTGAAGCCTCCCACTACTAATGTGTGAGGATTGGTGTGTGATTTAAGCTTTAGAAGAGTTTCTTTTACAAATATAGTTGCCCTTGTATTTGGGGCATAGATATTCAATATTAAGATGTTATCTTGATGAATATTTCCTTTAACGAGTATGTAGTGCCCTTCTCTACCTTTTTTGATTGACTTCAGTTGAAAGTCTATTTTATTTGATATTAAGATGGCTACTCCAGCTTGCTTCCTGGGTCCACTTGCTTGGAAAACCTTTTCCCAGCCCTTTACTCTGAGGCAGTGTCTATCTTTGTTAGTGAGATACATTTTTTGTTAGCAGCAAAATGATGAATCTTGTTTACAGATCCATTCTGTAAGCCTATGTCTTTTTATTGGGGAGTTGAGTCCATTGATGCTGATGAATATTGATGACCAAAGGTTGTTATTTCCTATTATTTTTTGTAGGTGGTGGTTGTGGTTTCTTTTGTTTTAAATGCAGTGGAATTTTTTGCTTTCTCTGTTTTCTCGGGCGTAGTTATCTTCTCTGGGTTGGAATTTTCCTTCTAAAATCTTTTGTAGGGCTGGATTTGTGCATAGATACTCTTAAATTTGGTTTTGTCATGGAATGTCTTGTTTTCTCCATCTATGTTGATAGAGAGTTTTGCTGGGTATAGTAGTCTGGCTGGGCACCTATGTTCTCTCAGGGCTTGTAGGACGTCTGTCCAGACCCTTCTGGCTTTAAAAGTTTCTGAGGAAAAGTCAGGTGTAATTCTGATGGGTCTGCCATTATATGTTACTTGACTTTTTTTTTTCTTACAGCTTTTAATATTTTGTTCTATACATTTGGAGTTTCAATTATTATGTGGCAAGAGGAGTTTCTTTTCTGATATAATCTGTTTGGTGTTCTGTATGCCTCTTGAAATTTTATTGGCAGCTCTTTCTTTAGGTTTGGGAAGTTTTCTTCTATGATTTTGTTGAAAATGTTTCCTGGACCTTATAGTCAGGAGTCTTCTCTTTCCTCTATGCCTATAATTCTTAGGTTCCATCTTTTTATTGAGTCCTTGATCTTGGATGTTATGGGTGAGAACTTTTAAAGATTTCTTTGGTTGTTGTACTGATTTCTTCCATCGAATCTTCCATGCCTGAGATCCTGTCTTCCATCTCTTGTATCCTATTTTTGATACTCATGTCTGTACTTCCTGTTCTCTTCCCTTGATTTTCCACCTCCAGGATTATCTCCAGTTGTGTTTTCTTTATTGCTTCTATGTCCAATTTCAAGTCTTGAACCATTTTATTTGTTTTATATGTTTCTTGTTCCAATTTGCTTGTCTTTGTTTGCAAATATTTCAAATCTTTCATTGCCTTGTCTCTTTCCTGTTCATGTTGGGCTGCGTTGGCTTGGTGGTCTCTAATGGTATTTTCCAATTCTTTTATTTGTAAAATTGAGGATTCTTTGTATTCTTTTAGTGATTTAATTTATTCTTGAAAGGACTCTCTCATTTTCTTAAGTATAGATTTTCATCATTTTCATGTGTTTCATCTGTGGTTGGATGTTCAGGGCTTGCTGTGTTAACCTTGCTGAATTTCATTGGAGTTATATTTCCCTGGTTTTTGTCAATTTTGTTTTTTAGCCGACCTTTAGCTATCTGGTTGCCCTCAGCTGATTATTCCTGATGTCTTGTGGACCATTTCAGTGGGATTGCCAGTCCTCTTTAGGGTGTTGCGGTAACTGTGTGAATAATGGGTACTCACATAGCCAGGAGCTACCTCTATGTGGCATTGGGGTTACCTCCCAAGACCATGCAGTAATCAGATCTGTGGGAGACTGTACCAGTGCAGGAAGAGCAGCCCTCTGCCCTGTCTGAGCCAAGTGATTGTATATCCAGTAGAGGCACTTTTAGGTCCAACACCTTTCTGGGTAAGCCCAGATATGTTTGTGCCTCCCTGCCAGCCACTGCATGTCTTTTGCCTGCTTTTGCGGCAGGGTCCATGCTGGCCTCTGCTCTGGGTCCCAGGCCTGTGCTCTGTACCAGTGGACTCTGCTCTGTGCCCCGGACCTCTGCCCCATGCCATTGGTCTCTGCTTTGGATCTGAGTCTTGTCCCTCACCACTAACCTATGCTTTGGGCCTGGAGACTGTGCCCCAATGCCACTGAGCTCTGCTTTGGGCCCTGAGCCTGTCCACTCACTGGGTTTTTAAGTGGCCCACTTCCATGGCTTGTTCCTTGGCCTGTGTTCCACAATGTGCTTCCCGCTGCCTGGGTCTGAAACGTGTTGCTCCTCGCGGTCCTTGTTCTGTGTAGCACTGCCTGGGTCCAAGGTGTGCTATGGCCTGCCCAGCTGCTCCCTGCTGCCTGGGATCCCTGTCGCGCTGTGCCCAGCAGCTTGAGTTCTGGCTGAGCTGTGGCCTGGGTAGGTCTGTTTACTGAGTATCTGAGGGTCCCATGAGGGACCCCCACTAGTCCCTGGGTTTGCGGGGTAGAACCCTGTGGGTTCACGCTTCTCAGGATTTTGCTCCGTTTGTTTATATTTCTGCAATGTTGTAGATATTCCCCCTCCCCCAGCTCAAAATGTGTCCCTACTGACTGTTGCCATCTTGGATCTCCTCTCCTATGTGCTCTGGAATAATTCTGAATTGTGCAATCTTAGCCCATCTGAGCTAGGTCCTAATTCTATTTCTCAAATATGACCCAATATATACATATGTCCCCTTGGATTGCTGTTCTCCATGCTATGTTGATGTTCCAGACCATGTGAAATGATGTTCTTTTCTCTAACCCATGGCATGTGTCCTCCTTCTTCTTGCTCCTGGCATCTTCCTCCAATCAACCTCTCTGTCTCAGAAGCCTGTGCACCTTAGTCCCATCTACCTCTGTATTTGCCCAATCTCAGGCCTCAGCATTTATTTAACCAATCAGAGTAGATGTAAGTAACAGACAGCAAGCAGGACCAATAAACATTTAGAATGCTTAACATCACCTCATCAATAACCCACAGAGTCTAAATTTTAGTAGCCTTGTAGACATGGGTATGGGGCCATCCACTTGAGAATAGTCAACCTATCAAGAGCCATATCCTAGAAGTCATCAGTTATCAATACTTCCTCAACTAAGGTAGGGGCTCATGAGCCCCTCTTCCTTCTGTGTTGGTATGTTGATTGTATTGATCTTGTGTAGATAGTCACAGCTCATAAATCAGAGTTTATGTCATGCCCAGATGACACCATTTTAACCTGGTCTTTCCTGAGCTCTAACTCTTGCAATTTTTCCTTCTTTGATGTTCCGAGAGCATTAGAGGAAACAACTGTGATATGGATGTGCCATTTATAACTGATCACTTCATAAGTAGAATCCTGTATGATCATATTATTTCACTTAACACAATATTTAGGTTGATCAAGTTGTATCATTTTTTTGCAGTGTCAAGGATTAAACCCAAGATTTTATGTATGCTAGGCAGCAAATGTTCTTACCTACTGAAGCATGCTCCCAACTCTAGTTCTTTCTACTGCTGCAAAATATTCAATTTATATTTATACCACATTTTGTTCCCTGTGTATTCATTAATTTACATTTGGGTGGGTTCTACATTTGTTTGTTATAAATTATCCTGTAAGAAATTACATTCAAGTGTGAACAATTTCATTTCTCTTAGGTACCTACCTACTTAGATGTTCAAATGAGATGCATGGATGTTCCAATTCCTTCAACATTTTTGTTATCCATCCCAGTGACTGTGAAGGTGTATGCCATTTGGTTTTGATTTGTATTTTCTTTATGAGGGATATGCTGAGTGTGTTTCATGTGCTTACTTATAATTTTTAGATTTTCTTTGAGAAACTTCTGATCATAACTATTATTCATTTTTATTTATTTATTTATTTTTTTAAATACTTTATTTTTTTTCTTCAAGTTACATCTCATTCACAAACCCCTTCCTATTCCCCCTTCCTATCCCGCCCTTCCACCCTCTTCCCCCCAGAAGTTTCCCCTTTCAGTCCAACAGATGGTTCCTTCTCTTATAACAGTAAGTATTATACAAAACAACAGATATAAATATGCCACATTTATGAGAGTTAAATGGCCCAGTATACCTTCCCAATGTCCAGTTTATACATATTTGGCCCCTGACTTTAACATTCTACCATCTAACCATCTCCATGAGTTTAAAGGTCTATATCTGACTCACCATTCATACTAACTTGCAACACACTTTTAAGAGTATCTTCATAGATCTATAACACCCTCTTGATTCCTAAACAACTCAAAATTTAACTATGAGACTCTAGCTGTCTATTCTTCAACCACCTCAGAGACCTGAGAGGGATAAATATATCTGCTTTTATAGGAAGTGCAGGGCCTGCAGCTTCCAAAACTAAGAAATGACATACCAATGACTGCCTGGACAGTTCCCATTTTCTCTCCATACATTCCTGCATCAGTCTTCAGCCTTTGGGTCCTGTTTCTCTGACAGACATTTGTTGTAGAGCAGGGATTATGAAGGACTTACCTACCCTGTCTTGGCAGAGTTAGGCTGTCGACTTCCCTGCTACCAAGTTTTGTCCTTTTTGGACAGCAGTCTGTCTGCAGTTGGTGCAAGGGGTTTTTTCATGCCAAGAGATAGGCTTGCCACTAATTCAACCATCTTACAGTGGAGATTCTTCGATGCTTATCTTCTACTTGGAGTAGAATAGGGGGTGCTGTCAGGCACTGATATGTCTATATATGGTGTCTCATACCTATAATCCCAGCACTCAGGAGGCTGAGGCAGGGGGAATACAAGTTCAAATTGAAGGGTTATTTGTTTCTTTCCTATTGAGCTGTGAGAGTCCTTTATAATACATTCTCTCTTACAAAATATATAATTTTAAACATTTCTTGTAATTGTGTCTGATGTCTTTACAGGTACTTAAAAAAAAGAACAGTATTAGGCTACGTAGCTTAGGCTGGCCTAAAGTTTACAATTATGTCTTGGGATCCTGAGTGTTAGACTTACAGTGTTTGTCACTGTGCTTGGCTTCTTAGCATGTTTTTGATTGTGCTCCTGGAAGCTTAAACTGTTGTTGGTTTTCTAGCCCAGACTCACTTTGTAGACCAGTCTAGCCTCAAAGTTGTGTTGATCTTCCTGCTTTGGCCTCCTGAATGTTGCAAATACTGGTGTGCATGTGATTGTACCTGGTAATTAAAGATATTAATTTTGATTAAATCCAACTTATCTTTTGTGTTTGGTCACTTTTATTTTTAATATTATACTAAAGAAGTCATTGCCTAACATGGCCATCACTAAAACTTATGCCTACTTCATTTTATTTCTTCTTTGTATATATGTGTTTATGTGTGTGAACACGTGTCAATAAGTGTGCATTTGTATATATGTGTTTATGTGTGTGTACATGTGTTGATAAGTGTAC